>VZRL01003884.1:105550-134440 GCA_013397895.1 Origma solitaria | reverse complement strand
GCCGGCCGCCATGTTGAGCGTGGCGCGGGGCTGGCCTGAGGGCCCGCCCGCCTGCCGCGCCCCGCCCGCCTGCTGGGGGAGCGGCGGCGGGAACGGAGCGTGTGCGGAGGACCCCGGAGAACCGCAGGGTAATACACACGCTTTGAAAAATATATCGAAACTGTGCGAAAGTCGTGTCTGGGGTTGAAAGGATACCCCTTTAGTCTAAGGAAATTATACTGCGAAGGGCCACAGTGGCCCCGGGACAGTTTAATCCCAGGCTGTGACACAGATCAAAGTCCGTGCAATGGACCACCCTCCATCTCTAAAAACATGTCAATATTACATATAAAATTGCAGATAGGAAACAATATCATCTACACAGATAAATCAGATGCTGAATTCCTAGGAAAAGCTTGTTCCAGCTGTAAATGTGCCAGCTTTTGTGTAGGCCTCAGTTTTTAATTACATTATTGTGTACCTTTGCATCCCAGAGGCATCTGTCCTGCTTAGTGAATGGAATGGGCTGAAATACAAATGTGGAGTTCCCTAACCTTCAAGCGCTTCCTTTTGCAGTTGGAAGAAAAGTACGTCTTTGTTATTTTTAAAACCAGAATTACACATGGGATAATCTGTAGTGATCCCTTGCACATGATGAGCTTTTTCACTTTCATCCCTCCGTGGGGGTAATTGGCTCTCTGAAAACTGCTCTGAAGCGTGTGAAACACCCAAGTCAGGGTGTCGATGGTTTAAGAACCAGAATCTGCAGCCTGAGTCAGACTCAAATCCCTTCCTTCCCTCCTCATTCTCCCTCTGGGGTTTACTTGAGGTGGTTTTATTGGGAGCTCAAAGAATTGTAATCTCCAGTTGTGACTCAGACCTCCTCCTGAACGTCAGAGTCTCCCGCATCAGCCCAAGCGTTTGCCTTTGGTCAGATGGGGCAGAATCAAAGCGTGAAATGCTGAGGAAGTTGATGTTTTTAACACTGTCAAGTCTGGGACAAGAACTGCACTCAAGGGACATTGCAGTGACTGGGAGGGAGCATATGAATTCTTGGAGGAGATTTTTCTGTGAAGAAACATAAGCAAGTGAGAGAGGGAAAGCTCCAACCCCCCATCTGCAAAGGGACTTTGCTGCCAGCCTTGGTCACTTAATATCATGTTCTGCCACTTCATCTCTAATTGTACGAATTTTTTCCATAGACTCAAGTAACAACTGAGTCATGAAATAAAACTTCTGTAATTCCTGTAAGTCTTCCCCCCGTCCCCGAATAGATTACAGGATATCATTTATGCTGCAGTGATCCTCCACTGAAGTACACTAACATAACGAAATGCAAAATACCTGTTTTCCACGCCCTAGCTCCTGTCTTTCAGTGCCATCTAGTGCCCACGCATGGAAGACATACTGTAACTAACCGAATTTCTCCTCATCAGATCGATTTGCCATAATTAATACATTTTGGAAATTGATAGATGGCACAGGTAGAAGGCATATTAATACAGTATTTCTCTATATAAATCTAGTGATATATAAATTCATATTTTTATTTTATGGCACTAAATTCTGACACAGATCTCTTTTACATTAATTAAATTAAAATCAATTGCCCTCACAAATCAAACATATATATATATGTATCAGTTATTTACTTTTGGATAGGCTGTTCTCTGTAACTAATTAGATTGCTTTGGAAAATAGTGGTCTCAAAAAAAAAAAAAACTGAAATAATTTATCACCTTGCTTCATTTTCAGCTTTACTAAAATGGAGTGGCCATGCAGATCAGAGCCCAATGACAATTTCATTTGCAAAGTAAAACTGCAAGGCATGGAGTAACAGGTCCATCTGTGAAAAGGAATAAGGCGGTTTTTGGAACAAGGAAGAGACAAAAAATGAAGGGTTATCCAGAGATCATCTGACTTCAGGTTGTTATCTTTTATCCCTTCATGCTTTTCTTTACAGCGATTGCTAGTTATTATTCTCATCAGTAGTTAAGTAATTCTTGACCTTGAAACACCCTTTTCTGTCTTTTACTGTAACACATAAACTTGAGAGATGCACGAGGGAGTTATGTCACCTCCCTGTATTACTACAAAGACAGCATTTAATGGCCAGTACAGATAATTCCCCCTTGACGATCTCAAATTCTAAATTAAGATGCAAATCCTGGGTAGCAAATACAACAAAAGGAATATTAATATGGAATTTTATACCAAAGCATTGTGCATATTCAGATCCTTGTTTATATTTAACAAATCTTACCTTCCCTACCTGGCCATGAAAGAACTGGAAAAGTCACTATTCTCTGAACTATTCCAGCTAAAGAGGAAACAAAACAAGGTGCTCAGCTGCTTCCATTCTAGTAAAAATCTAATTTAATTAGAGCAATTTTAGATCACAATTCTGACAGCTGTGTTTATCACACTTTCTTCAAAGGATAGAAATTAGCATTGACTGACATCAGCATCAAAGCTTATTTATTCACCCGCCCACATCCTACCAGCCTTCTGAGTTTGTCTGTTTATTTAGCACTTTAATAACACCACAGTAAATAAGATTTCATTTCAGAGCGTGCATGTTTTTTGTCAAAGCATTTAGCGCAGACTTGTTGGAATGCCACGGTAGACCCCTCATTGCAGGTTTGATAAACGAGCACTGGGTGTTCTCCAGAAAAAGCATTTTAAATGGTTAACAAGGACATAGCCTGGGATCCAGAATTTCTTTTTCTTCTTTTTTTGTCAACAACTAGAAAATATCTGTCTTTCAGCAGTAGCCAGAGACAACCTGTCAATCCTTAAGCTGCAAAGACTGCCCAAGTGTGCCAAAAGCTGGATAGGGTGGAAATGGAGCCTCCTGTGGATATGACCCAGACAGAAATGGCTGACCACAGGCCTTCTCTGTTATGCTTTGCTTACTTATGAAATCAGGAGAAAGACAATAAACACAGCTCTGCAAATAAAGAGGCAGTGTAGGCATTTTCTGCCTTGCAGTGAAACATCAAAACTAATGAGGGAAATAGTTGTTCCTTCCCAAGGTTTATCATGCTACAGTCAGGACAGTGGTCTCCCGTAGACAGTGCTATCAGCCTTAGCTGAAACAAAAATATCAGAGCCCTCACTGAAAGGCGCAATTCAGAACATGAGCAAAGAACAGCATAGCTGTCAGTTGTCTCTCCAGTGAGCATATGATTCTGAAGAGAAGTCAAATTAAAAAACAAAACAAAACACCAAAGAAAACAGAAAGAATGACTAATGGGAATAAATTCCACTGCTTTGACCACAGAATTACTTTCTCAAATCCTGAGACTTAATATGCCATGGAATTATCGTAAGACAACGGCTCTGTGTAATGGAAATAATTAAAGTTTCAATATTTCATCTAGCAGTGCAGACAGGCCTGTGGAGTGTGCTATCTTAGCTGGAGAACTTACTGAGTCTGACCACTCGTTTATACAGCAGGAGCTGAAAAGTGACAAATGCAACACTCCAATTCTGAATCTAGGAAAAACCAGAAACGCCAAGGAAATGAGACACTCAGCAGCTGGTGAGAGAGATGAAAAATTCACAACTTTCAATCACTCACAGCACGTGTTTTGCAGAAACAGACTGAGCCCCCAGTTTTGCTTTGGAGGCTGTGTCACTTCCAGTCTTTCCTGTGAGACTCAAGCATGGCTTATGTTGGTGATTTGCATGTGGATGAATGAAATGTCTGCTTTCAGTGACTATATTTCTGTCTTGGTTTTCTCTAGCTGAGAAAGAAAACAGCTTTTGGGGAATATATTGTAAATATCCCATGCTCGAAACCATTACACTCAGACTGACCTTCTTTTTAAAAAAAAAGAAAGAAAAAGGAGAAAAAAGAAAAAGTTAGGGGATGCAACAGTGTAATACTGATTTGCATTTTCAGCTGACAGCTCAGCAGCTGGAAAATTTTGTTTATTCTGTTTAGCTAGCCAGAAATCACACAGGCCCGTGTAACCCCAAATTTTGGACATGCTTTTTCTCAACTACTATGAAAATATCAGGGAAAAGCATAATTTAGACATCCTTTCAAAAGCATTGTCCAGAAAACTTGTCTTGCATAGTACTTTACATAATCCACTCTTCCAGCAGTTCCTCTCACTTTCTTTAGGCATACCAGTAACCAAAAAAGTGCAATTAAGAGTGGCTTAGGACAATACTCAGTATCTCCTAGGACATTACTGTAGCAGCATATCAATTAGGGTAAGAGTATTCTTCTTTTATTAGATGAGTTGATCTTTAAACCAAATCTACCTTCTTTGTGAGTACTGACTGACACTTCAATTTGCAACAAAAATGTGGAATCTGGAGAGCGAGAATTAAGAAAATCACTATTATTAATGTTCAACTGTTTGCTTTGCTGAATATAGGTAAATTTTACATATTTCCAATCAGCTAAAGTTCTTTTTTTTTCCAATTTGGTTTTGATGAAGAAGAAAAAATTATCTGCATTTGCCCAGACCAAAAGAGGATTCTGCAGGCTGATTTAGGTACATCAGCACACTGAATTCCTTTATAATGCCTCAAGCAGTAAGTTTTCCATGTTCAGAAGTCATCAGCTAATGACAGGCCCAAAACCCACGCATCAGAACATAAGAGCTTCAGTTAATGGGAATCAGATTACAAGTTCCAGCTATCTCTTTAGCTTAAATAAAGCAGTGGATGCCACTGAGGCCACATTCTTCCTCACAAAACTCCCTTTTCTCTTCCCTGATCATGTTGTTTCTTTTCTCTACTGCGCATTAAAATCTTGCTGCCTGGGCAAAGGGAGGAGTTGTGTTATGCCACAAGCTTGTAACAATTCACTTGTATAAGTTACTTTAATCAGAGATATATTGGAACAGGAACAATCAGTATTTAGTTGTCGAGACACTTTTTGGGGCACATTCTGAAACTTCATTAATATTTGCAAAAGCACTTTGTGAGAAATCCACCGTATCCTTAATTGATCCTCAACACCCTGTACCCTAAGATGTCTCTTTTCACTCAAAAAAGTCCATGTCATGTCTCTCACTGCCCTCCCTACCGTCTCCATCTTCCTGAAGATAAAACAGTAGAACATTCATTAGATAAAAGGCAAGTAATATAGGTGTCCTCTGTTAGGAACACTTAAAATATGATAATTGTCCCAGTGCTTCTACTGACCTTCCACTGAGACTCCCTCACATAAGGCTGATTCATGGCTGTAGCTTACATGGTGAATAGTGACAAGACATTTGCAGTATCAGAAGCCACAAAACACAGTTAAAATAAATCTTGAAAAGCAACAATGTGGAAACACCATCAGCAAATCTGCTGTTGCATTTTAGAAATTAACCAGCTGCCAAAAGTTGGTGTTAGAGCAGGGAGGGTGAGCTGCATTCACCTCTGGCTCATATTTCAAGAATCCCAACTCCTGTGCTACCATGTTCCTCTCAAGTTACTCCCTCCACTAACCAAGCCTGATAAGATACTGTTAAACAGGTTTATGTATCAGAGGTAGAAATTTAAGTCTGTTAAAGAGAAATAAGAAGAGAAATTGACAAACAAGAAACAAGCTCAAGTGAGAGATCTCAAAATACGTTGTCAGAGCTGAGGTCCTGTTTCAAAATTCAGTTGTATCACACCTAAAACTTGGAAAACTACACTACCAGTTTCAGATTTCACTTTTCCAAAGTAGACATTCACTTTAAAGCAAAAACTGGCACAAGCTGACACTTCAGGCTTTCAGGGAAGTTGTGTTGCACCTAAATTGCAAAAGCCCATGTGTGCTTCTTCTGTAAAGTTAAACTGGCTCACTAGAACTTCAAATACAGATTCTGACAGTTTCAAGTTTCAACAACTTTTCATTGATAGGCAATGAAAATTGAATTTAAAATTACAAAGTCCATAATCTGTTATCTTCACATTTAAAAAAACCAACATTTCTTCTGTAGAATTTTATTGCTAGAAAAACTCCACCACACATTTCATGCATCCTTAGTGACAAAATTTCACCCAGCTGATCATCCGTGCAGTGTTTCCCCAAGAGGCCCTGGGACTTACCGTAGATCAGCTAAATGTCCTGTACAGCCACCATTGTTGCAGCCATCAAAAACCAATCTCATAGCATACCAAAGCAGGGCAGGTTATTTTCTTACTGGCAGTAATTAGTAAAGGATAATTGGAGTTACATTATCCAGCTGGATTGCCCAACAGCAAATGCCACTAATAGAACCAGGAGTGTTGCAACAGAACACTCTTTCAGGAAGACTTTCAGGGAACTGGTGACAGAAAAATGGTTTAGAATTCAGGTTTTGGGAAGAGTTTTGTATTGCCTGCATTCCCAAATGGCCTGTATGGTTAGACAAAGTTAATCCTGTGCAATGTCGTGCAGTTAGTGACCCATCAAAAAACCTTCCCCTAATCAGGCTGAATTTGGGACATTGCCTATTGCAAAGATGCAAATAAAGGCTCATTTATTTTCTGTTTCATGTTGAAAGGGTGGCCTGACATAAGATCATAAAAGCTGCTGGGTTGGTTGTTTTTGCCCCTGGAGAGAGCAGCTTTCCAATATGTCCAAGGATCCTTAAGTGCTCTTCTCTGCACAGCCAGCATGGTTGTCCTCATTGGCTTTCTCTACACATCACATCCAGTTATTTGCCATGGCTGTTGCTGAGGAATAGCACCCCTGCCTCTTACTGGACACCGTCCTGCTGGGAAACCTTGTGCCTTTGTGCCCCTCTTCCCCAACACACACTTGGGCAGGTGCCTGTGACAGGAAAGCATCCAGGAACCCCAGGAAGGCTTTATTTGCAATGCAAGGCTAGAGCACACCAAGTTTAACTTCACATTCCAGTGTTGTTCATGGAAAGTGGAAACAAGTGGAGTAGACAACATTTATTTATGGCAATCTTGTATCTCTCAGGCTTCTATATTTTCATGGTTATACTGAGATTACATTCCTACAGCCACATGGATTTCCATGGAGTCGTTTTGTATTTGTATTTCTGTAATCAGGCCAGGAAGAATCAAATCTTCCATTTAAACCATTTTTTAAAATTCAGTGGTAAACTTTTCCTGCTCTTCTAGACCTGAGTTCTGGACTAACTGTAAATGAGAAAAATAAAATTGTGAGGAAAGAGAAAAGAAGAAGATCTGCTTTATTTATACCAACTCATTTGGATTAAAATCAGTCATGGCTAGGGCTGGTTTTTGCAACATGCAGTGGGAGCTTTTTCAGGCTAGTTCCCTCAGCAGTTCCGTGCATACCCAGCACTGGATTCAAGACAGCTTTCCATTAGCATGTAAGAGCCTGTTAAATTTACCACTTTTTATTAGTATTTATTTATTAACAATTTCCAAAACCAGTTGTTCTGTACTCTGACTCTGCATTATTTACCTTATCCAAAAGAAAAGATGGGCATATGAAATCCTAGGGAAGGTTTCCTCCCATGGCACCATTTAAAACTGCAGCCCCAGCACAGGTTTTAATCTAATCCACTATTTTTCCTTGAAACCTGCCTCCACATATATCCCAACTCTGTGTGGCAGCGAGAAGCAGTCTGAAGTTTACTGCTCTAGCTATGGAATTTCAGTACCTCCATGGCCACAAGTGCAATGTTTATTTGTTTCTTAAAGCACCTAAACCCCCATCTTTTACTTAATCCTTGTTTCAGTTGTGGTTATCCCCAAATGATGTTAAAAAATGGCAAAGTGCATTCATTGGGTAGAAAGAGCCAAGTCTGTGTAAATTGTAAATTATAACTCCCTACAATTGCACGAGCATAGGGACAAACAATTATTTCTGGCTCTGACTTCCTGCAGTAGGTGGGTGCCCTTGGTTACCTCCACAGGCTGTGCTGCCTGTGTGCAGTTGGTCAGGATGTTCTCTGAGCTGGTGAAGGGGAAGAAGTGAAACCCAGTGACAACTCTTGGTGGCTCATTTCAGACATGTCACTCGGTACCTCTGTCATGTTTTCCTGAAATTCTGTCCAGAAAGTGTTTTCCTACCTAGATTTTTTCTTTCATCAGGAGACAGAAGACATTATGGAAGCTGCAGAGAGGCTTTGTATCTGCCTTGCCAGTAGAAAGGCCTTTCCATTAATAGTTACAGTATGGGGGTTTTTAAAGCTGCCAAAAGCAAATGGTTTGAATTTTAATGTGGCTTTGAGTTCAACATTTTACCCTTTCTCTGTTCATTAATTTCCTCTTATATTCCTAAGGATCTACCATGTATTACAGTACTTTTCACAGGAATTCACGTAATCTGATTTTAAGGTTTATGTGGATTCTTTTTCTGGTCAATTCATTAATACTTAAAAGTTTCTGCAATTTGAAATACAGGAACAAGAAAGTCCTTAGTCAGGCTGACTAAAACTAGTGATGCATGGCTCCAATTTAACAAACCTGTAAAGAATTACTTGATCTCTCTTGGTCCACCCTTAATTAGAATCATCATATTCTGATTTTCCTGCAAGTGCTTTCTGCCACACTGGTCTAACTGCAAAGTTTGCACAAAATTCCTACCATACCCATACACCACACACTGATTGTTGTCTACCTGTGTGATAACCATGGTTTTCTACTCTTTTAATCTATTAAGGTTACATCTGGGTATGCAAAAGCTCCTTTGTGGGTAGTGTAAAATGTACCCTTTGGGAAAAGCTGATGGGCTGACACCAAGCAGTGTAGTCTCAATTGTATTGATAGAGTTTATATGATTTGACCAAAAGAAAATAACTAATTTAAAAAAATCATCAAGGGTTTTAACTTTTGGTGATAATCTCTTGAGAAAATACCAGTAAGTATTAAAAGAAGGAGAAAAAATAGTGAAGTGCCAGCTTTGTTGCTTCAGTAGTGATTGCATTCCAGTTAATCCATCCTTAAAGTAAGTTAATCAATCACATTAAAATAAAAATAGATTTTAAAAAAAGAAAGAAAAAACTTTAACTTGCTTAGGAATTAAGTGGCTGCAATTCAAACTGCCCCAAACCAGAGATACAGCCTCCGAGGGCACTGTGAACTAAGGAAGCAAGAAGAAAGCTTTAATTTTGAGCATAAAAACAAGTTAATCTGTGAAGCTGCACCAAACACAGTTCTGTACTATTCAGCTTCCAATACAATCTGCCACTTTGCAAAGAAGAAAGCCTGTGGCCTCCTCACACTGGCCAGATTTAACTAATATATTATTTGCTTTAAATAGTCCCACAAGTAGTGGAGTTTGATAGAGTAGTGTATGCAACAGCCATATAGAGATCTGAATTTGGAAAGAACCAAGTCTTGGAGATACATCACCTGTATCCTGTTTGCCAGTTTGTCAAACCAAACAAAACAAAAAGGGCATAGTTGCATGTTTTATCCCACCAACTCATAACTCCATGACTGAGCTCTCCAGGTTCACACTAACCCCACTTGTGTCATATTTAATGTGGCTATTGGAAGACTCACTCAGTAGTCTTTGCAAATACCACACTTTCTATATTTTTGACTTTCTCCATTTTTAATACTGATGTTTTGCTGTGTGGAGATTTCTTGTGATACCCGTGATTTTTTCTGAGCATCCTTTGCTCCCTCCTGCTCCCTGCTGCAATCCGGATCTGCAGATGCTGATTGAGTTCCATCATTCAGATGTTGTATGCACAGGGCACTGCTGTTATGGTTTTACAGAGGACTGTCATGATTTATCCCTGGTTGGCAGCTCAGCACCACACAGCCACTCACTTCCTAACCCTGGGGGAGTGAATTGGAAGGGTTTGATTGCTGAGCATGGCATCACATGCTGTGGGATATCCCTCTGGTCACTGGGGGTCTGCTGTCCCTGCTGTGTCCCCTCACAGCCTCCTGTGCACCCCTGGCCCGCTCACCGTTCACTGGTGGGGCAGTGTGCAGAGGAGAGCAGCCCTTGGTTCACATTTCCAGCTGCCCAAGGCCTCATTGTCCACCTCACGGCCTTTTCCCCACAGCCACGAGGAGGAAGCTGATAGACACAGCTTTGGCCAGCAGTGGGTCTGTCTTGGGGCTGGCTGGAATGGGCTCTGGCCATGGGGACAGCTGCTGGTGCTGCTCACAGAAGCCACACCTGCAGCCTTCCCACTTCAAATCCTTGCCACGGAAACCCAGCCCATGACCCAGAGAAACTCCAGACAGGTGTACACAGCATCACTGCTCTCCTCCCAAAGGGCAGATGCCTTGGAGAGGCTGCCAGGCCTGGCACAGAGCAGCTGCTGGGACACAGGGCAAGAGATTGTCTGTGTTTGTCGGCGCTCCTGTTCCATGGCCTTGGAAGTGTCCTCAATGGGGGGGTAGCTGCTCTCCTGGTCACAGAGCATGCACGAGCTCCTGGATGCAACCCTGTCAGTAATTACAGAGATGTCCTACATAAAATGGTGTAGAAGGTGTAACTTGTGACACCTCTTCCCATTTTAAAGCTGCGGTGCTGTTCCTGGGTGCACACCGTCTGTGCTGGACAGCTGTGTGGAAAAACTGCAGGAAAACAGCTCTGCTGCCCCTTGGTGGCCATCACGCCAGCAGAGCCCTGTGGGAATTTTTTTATACATTCAAGAGGGCTCTGCTGGTACTGATTGTGCTGCTGGTTGTCACTGTGCTTGACAATGCTTGGGGAGAAGGTATTGCCTAAGTTGTGCTGGTAGAAACTGGGAAAGCACGATCAGCAGAGGGTCCAGGTGTCACAGAGGTCAAGGTACCTGATATTCAGGTGTGACAGCAACTCAACAAAGCAAAGGCAGCCTTACATCCAGGGGCCATCAACATTGCACACTGAAGGCGAGTCCTTCTTTGGGAAAGCCAGACAGAAAGATTGGAGGGACAAAGCAAAATTATTAAAGACCACCACATGGCTCTGAGAGACAGATGGGACTCTTGGTGACACCAGGAGATGCATGTCTGTTTCAGATAGGGAAGACTGGACACACATGTGAGGCTTCACCTAGAATATTAGGTAAGTTATTCCCACATAACCCCCTTCACACAGCATACAGAATATCCTACAATGTCTCAGACCTTGGCAAGTACTGGGATTTTGTATAGCCATAAGAAATGCTGCCTAATTTCTTTTTTTTATACAGGAGTTTGGGAAGTCCATCTCCTCTCTTCCTGCCCCATGACTTTACATGCCTCATTGTAGCTACTACTTCCATATGCATCCACTTCACACAAGTATCATCTTTATTCAAGTCCTCCTATAAGCAAGGATTAAGCATTCTCTATGTGCCTTTTTCTTGCTACTGTAAGTAAAATTTTAGATAATGAAACAAAACGTGGTACTTTAAGATTGTTTATTTTAAATGGTATTCTGAAACTCATGGTTATATACAAATTTTCCAGCTATGAAGCTTAAGATTGCATGGTGACTGTCTTCACAAAGTAAGGCTGCTTGGTCAATGTTCTCAGAGCTGATTCCATTGAAGTCTGATTACTCAGAGTACAGGATGGCTTCAGGAAGGTTGTAATCCATGAAGGCACCAACACCAAAGGAGGGAGGCCTTCCTACATAAAAAGCTAATCAAGGGTCCCCTTGGTCGCCATGGGACTTTTATTGAATTTGAGAGCATCACCAGCAGGGAAAGGTCTGAGTGAAACCAGTGGTCACTGTGGAAAGGCCTTTACACTGCGCTCACAATCTGGAGACAGATACACACTGCAGGGGCTTTTCCATGCCAGTCCTACTCACTGTGCTTTACTCCTAACTCAGCTGGGCCAGTGACAGGAAAAAAACACAGAAAAAGAAAAAAAAAAACCAGCTTATGCTACTATAATAATTTAACAGCGATCTTTAGAGACAATTTTTTTTTAGGGATAATTAATAGGCATGAACAGGATTTATGTTAATGCTGAAACTTCAGTTTAGATACCAGACACAGGGATGGGATGACATGTTTCACCCCGCAGCCAACAGACAGAAAGTTTTCACTTCCTGGAATTCCCATGGAAGACAGATGAACTACTGCCTTCTTTCGTGTTCCCCAATACTAAAGGCAGAGATATGCTTCATGAGTTTGTTTTATACACAGACAAGTAAAAATACATTTTAGTAATGTTTCCCATTAAAACCTTACCCCTAGCACAGTACTGAAATCAGTGCAACAAAATAACAGGAAGGAGTATTTACAACCATATTGTATTGTACCAAATTTGCAAGACAAGAAAATTCTAAAGTGCAAAGTTGTCTCTATTCTACGCAGACACAGGGATCCATTTTCCTGCTCACTGTACGAACCACTACCATCATTACAGACACACCACGTATCCATGCTGAACATCCAAGTGACCAAACACCATCCCTAGGCTGACAGGCAAAATTCCTCTACCACATCCAGTGGGAGGCAGACATCAGCATCCAAGGGCCAGGTTTAGTAGGTGTGTCACATACTGGATGGAGAATAACTACTGTGAACCCAGGAACACAAAACATGGAGGAAGTGTATTTAAATACATGGAGGAAGTGTATTTAAATACATGGAGGAAGCTATTTAAATAGAAATCCTACAAAGAGCTTAATGGTTTGGTTTATAGTAGATTAAAGACAATCACTGCTTTTCTTAAAGCACAAAACAGAGGGCCCAGCACTCCGTATTTTATTCAGCTGCAGTTCTGTCCTGCTTCAGACGGGGCACAAATTTTTAAAGAGTATTTACACCAAAAAGATTTGCAGGCTTAGCCATTAGAGCCTCTAAAACCAGAGAGAGGCCACAAAAACAGGCTCTTGCAGCATTAGAATATTATTAAAAAGTCACCGCTCAAAATACCTCACTCTTAAAAATTACTAAAGGGAACTATAAGAGAAGGAACATGGCAGCTGGGTTTTCAGATTAACTGAAACTCCCAGTTCATCCATCTATATTCTTAAGCATATTGGACAGTTAATCTATATCCTATTTACAATAATTCCTGCTACTATCCAACAAAACCAGAAAAGAAAGCTGCTCATTGCTTCACAGCTCTCTCTGCTTTGCAAACTAAACAGTCTCCAGTTTATTTTTTGGCAAAACTATCTGATGTTTGCCACAGGATTTTAGCTACAAGTAAACAAAGTTTGTCTTGAAAAGCAACACATGTTAAGTGAATTAGTTTGTTCCATTAGTCTATTTTTAAACTACTACATCATATTTACTGAAACAGCTATGGCATAAGAGGTTACACAGCTAGGCTTAAGTAATGTCATCATCTGACACAATTCACTTGGTTATGCCCCAAACTATTTACAGTGAACTTGATTCAGACAAACCACTCGGTTTGAGAAAGTGTCCAAAGAATTCCAAGTCCATAAAACAATCTTTCCTACCAAGTTGTTTGGGAATGATTTAGTCATGATTTGTTAATTTGATTTTAAGATATTCCTCTACTGGAATCCACCCACGGGTAAAAGCTGCATTGGAAATGAGTCCCAGGACCTACAAGTGCATTAGCAAACAAGGGTAAGTCTGTGCCACAGTTAACAGCAGATGGAAGGGAAAACGGGAGGAGGGAAAACAGGACCTAGTCTGCACAGAAAGAAAACTAATTCAGTTGAGATGTATACATATTGACAAAGAATTCTGAAAAACAGTGAGTAACTAAAAAAATTGTGATAATGAAGCTGAGTTAACTGTATCCTGATCTTAAAGGGGGCAGGCTGAGCAAATGTTGATGACTACAGCTGGAATACATTTTTAGAATTAAAATCTATATAAGAAAACTAACTCCACACTCTACTCTTGCAAAACCTAAGCTGGTCTTTTAACAGCAAGAAGTCTAATGAGTCAGCTGATCAAGTTATGAATAGATTGAGTAACTCTTCATGAAACATACCCCAGGTCCCTGTGCAGCACCAGAAGAAATGGACCAATTTTAGATATATAGTCTTCTTGATACTCATTATCCTCTAGGCCCCTGCAGAACAGAAACTTCTTCTAAAGAAATTCAGCTCACTTTACACTTACTTTTACGTGCAGAACTGACAGAAAGAAAAATCCATCATGGGAAGCAAGGAGGTCTGCATTTGATCAACCCACAACTGCCAGCATTAAAAGCCTCTTTGCCTTCTGTAGCAACAAATTTTGTAGCTTGATCCAGTATCTCAGGAAGAATCTTGAGTTTCCCATTAACCGCCTCAAAAGCTTTTGTTCCACAGGCCTTCAAGGAGTTACACACCTGCCCTCTAAGCTAAGTGACTCCAAGCCCCGTGGAAGATTTTAGAAGCCCTGAATAACAGCACAGTGGAAGGTGAACAAAGAGTACAAAGTGAGGAATGTGTTTACAGTTTATATCATGGTAAGTGCATATGCCATCATGTTTGCTGAAAGGATGAACGCTGTCAGGCTGCTCAGTTTCTTTCTCAGACAAATAGAAGTGCAGCAGCTGGTACCCAAGGACTGCAAGACTCTCATTTCAACACATGCATCATACTCCTTTGCATTTGCAGTAAATCAGAAAGATGTTTTTGTTGTCACGGGTGTTTTGCAGTGCTCAGCACTAAAGAATGCTGTCACATTTTCCACAGAAATGGAAGGAGCAAGTTCTACAAAATCCTTTCTCTCTCAGCCTTGACTGGGCTTGGCTTTTGGCAAGTTTTCTTCAGAAAAAGCTGATTTCAGTGCGATACTGAAAAAGCTGAGAAGCAGCACTGTTTACACAGGGCATAAAGGAAATCTAGAGCTTGGCTTCCCAGCTGTGCCATCAGCTCTTCAGCTCGTTTTTCCTCCCTGTTCTGCTGACAGCTTCTTATAGACACCACCCAGATGGAAACAGCAACTTACTTACTAATCCATTACCTTAGCATGGCAACTTCAGGAATTCCAGTGCCAGGAGATTTCAACTGTCTGCAACCTTCAAACTTAACAAAGCTTTGAAGGTTCAAAAACTCTGAATGAGTGACACAGTGATGCACTGCTTTTAAGCATTTCCATATTACATCCTGCATCACTTTCAGATACACTTTGATATTAAAGGATTTTGATTAAAGGACAGACAAGCTAAGATACCTTATTACAAATTCTGATACAAAACCCCTAATCTATAGAGGAAAGAACAGAGAGTAATCGTTTCAGAACATAAATTGTGCTCCAGTTATGCAGAACTTGAGGTTTCCCAAGTTCTGTGAATGACCTGTGAAATACCATAGGAGTGTTACAAACCAAATCTAGATTTTCTTCTCTCACTACAATTAGGTGAATTGGAACACGACAGAGTGCTAAGCCTGAATGACAAAACTTGAATAAATATAACTGTTCATGCCAACTTATGTTTGCAGAATTGGACATGATATAGCATATAAGGTAATGGAAAAATCCTCAAGCATTACAATCATGATACTTCCTTTGCTATTTGTGGGTAAAACTAAACCCACAAGAAGAAACTCCCTAGAGGCACAATAGGAACATTTAAGCCCACTCCTTCTATGATATCCCACTAAACCCAAAAATAAGTCAGATATAAATAACCTCCTAGAAATCCACCACATTCTTAAGTAAGATAGACACATATTAACAAAGGTAAATTAAATTAGTCTTCTAAATGAAAAAAGGAGAATCAAAAACAGGGAGATCAGAACTAAAGCCCCAGAGTTGTAGGAATAGGAGTTTCAAAGTGAATTCAAAGCACTTATGGCACTTAAGAAATCTGGCATCCACTGTCTTTTTGAGGCTTTATATCTGGTTCCTTCAGAGGTTTTACTTCTTCATCTGGTTTTGGTTTAGCCTGCAAACAAGAAGGAAAAAAACCCAACTCAATACCACAAGTACAAACCACTGTGTTTGCACAGTATTTATGCACAGCTAACTTTACATGTTATAATCTAATAGTCCGCTCTCTTTTCAAGGCTGAAGACTTTGAGTAAGCCTCAAGCAAGAGGGAATAGCCAACTATTCTCAGTTTCAGCATCCTTAAATGAATCCTCTTCTAAACAAGAATCTTTCTATAGCATTCACTGCTGTAACATTACAGAACTTAGTAAAAAATGACCTGAATTTCCAGACGCTGGCAGTGTGGCAGAGTTTAATTGACTTGCCCCTGGCACAGCAGAAGTATGAGCTTGGGTGGCAGCCTTGTGTCTGCTTCCCACACTGAGCTGAGGGATGTTACCGAAGAGCCAAACTAACTCTGTACGACACACAGAGTAAAGCTAGGGGGAAAGTACAGCACATGAGATTATCTTACAGTGTCATCCTTTGGCCTCTTGGTGAGATCAAATGCTGCAACTGTTTCAGGAGTCCAGTGTGTGTTCAAGGCAGGAAACTCAAAGGGAACAGGCTCTACTAAGCCATAGTTTGCTTTCAGTTCCAGCTGGGGAGCCTCTGCTGGCACCTTCTGGAAATAGCTGTAACAAAACACATAAATGTATTTAAAATACAATGCACCATCTCTGCAAGTCTTGTTTGCAATTCTAAAGAAAAACAGTCTGGGTTTCCACAGTGTCAATCCCTGCTGCTCTCTTCCATTTCATTACGACACTGCCTAACATGCATTCTGCCAGCAAAATTCACAAGAACAAAAGCAATTACTTCTTAGTGTTATTGTTCATCCCCTAACAGCGAGGTGGATTTTCTTCTGATAACCATTATTCCCAGTGCTTCAGTGAGAAGAGCATCTTTTGTCTAAATAACCCCTTCACTGTACAAATGAGAATTTAAAATACTTCCCAAGATGAAAAGGACAGCTCTTCTCCTAAGTCAGTCTTAATGTGCCACAGTGGATAATGGCAACAACACTGCAGCCCCCTCAAAGACTGGCAACAGGGCAAAGCCTGACTCAGGGTGTACGTGTGCCCTTGGCAGAGCAGCAGGAGCTGCACTGGCACACTGACACACTCTGTCTCTCTTCCTGTGCTGCAGAGAGCTCTGCCAAAACAGGCACTGCTTTCTCTTTCCAAGTTTTATTCTAGAGGGACATGGATTTGTTGAGATCTCCTGTATGCTGTTGTTGGAAGCTCTGACAATGAGTATTTGAACCAAAGCAGAGCAGAGCATTTCTTTTGCTATCTGTAGTTCAGTTTGATGTACTTGACAATCCTTTCTGTTTAGTCAGTTCCTCCATTATGCATGTCTTTAAATATCATAGAAAGAGAAGTAATAAACCTATTACAGAATACAAAATCATAGTAGGACAGAAGGGGAGAAATAAATGAGCAAAAGAACTCTAAAGCCAAGCCAATCCTGATATTTTCAACAGAAATAAAAACTTGGTATTTCCAAACCCTTTTTGGAAGGACATTAACTAACAGAAAGCCCTATCCACAGTATTAGTAACATTTGGACTGGTAAAGCTCCTAGCACCCTAAGCATGAGCTTCACTGAAGGGAGCACTGTGTTTTGATGTCCCTGCTTGCAAAACAGAATCACCTCCTGGGCTTCTCCACTTCCCCCTCTGTCCTCTTTCGCCTACTAGATCCCAGAGCCAGGAAGAGAGCATTAGAGCAACACAGCGACTTCTGCAGATCTCTGCAGAAGGAAAAGTAGGAATGTGGCTGAGGAATGAGGGAGGAAAACTGCTCAGCCTCTCCAGATGTGAGTCCAACCCACCCTCCTGAACTGGCCCAGAACAGAGAGTGTGACAGCACAGACCCACTGCAAATCCGCTAAGAGAAAATCATAGAATTGCAAATTTATCTTTAAGTTACATGCCATGCCCTAAAGGAATGTAATAACTGGAGAGTAAAATTTACCATCCCAGCCTGAAATAAAGGCAAATGAGGTAATAACACTTCATACAGAGTGCTATACCAACCATGAATTACTTACATAAATCCATTTTCTCTCTGGCATTTTTCTAGTGTGTTCTTAATCAAACTTCCTAATTTCCTAAAGAAAAGATGTCCAGAAGGTTTGGCAGTAGTCCCAGGCCCTTTGGTTTCTCCATATTCTTTGCACAATGCTTCAGCCTTGGCAAAAACTTTGCAAGAAAGAAAGGAAGTAAAAATTATTTACATGACCCTCTTAAATCATGGTTCTGCTCTACAGTGCTTCAGTTTTAGAATACACCAAAATCCATTTAGGCCTCTTTCTTCTTAGAAACAAAACCAAACTAGTTCAAAGACAGCACTTCCAGCCAAGATTTACTGCATCCAGCAAGTGACTAGGAACAGGGAAAAAAAAAAAAAGATAGCTTTTTGGGTGGGAAGACACAGGAAAGCATTCTTATGTGTGGGGCAAAATGCAACAATAAGCCCAAGAACTGTGCCACGTGGCAGGGAAAAACAGAGGGTTTTTCCCTGCAGGTGTCCACACACAGTTGATCTCCCAAACCAAACAACAATAAACAACATGGAGTGGGAGAAGAAGCACTCTTCTCTGAACAGTAGAAGAGTATTTGGCTTACTCCAAGTAATCCAACTTAGTTTGGTCTTAATAATTTTTTAATTTATTAAAAAAATAAGTATTAAAATTTCCAAGTTGAAGATTTGAGCATTTTTATACATTGTAGTAAAGTTATGCAGTGCAGGTCATTGGGGCAGCAATAGCTTTGAAGAGAGAAGACTAGGCAGAAGACCTTGAACTACTGCAAACTTGCCTTAATCTACCTTTTAAATGAACAGAAAGGAAATAAGTTACTGAAACCTGTTTAAAAATAAACAAGCACGGTCTAGATTTACTATTTAACCTCCAAAGAAGAAATGGCTGCACTACTCTAACATACAGACCAGAAAACAGGATGACCGCCATTGATTTTTACACTGTATATTGCAGACAGTTCAAAGCCAGACTTTAAAAAAAGTCAGGCTGAGAAGTGACGATGGAATTTTTTGCAGCACTGTTATGAAAGACAGTCTTTGGTGAGACAAAAATGAAAAAGCATGCACTGTCTCTATACAATGGTGTGCTGATTTTCATGAGGTGACAGATAAAATCTTTATTGGAGAGCAAATTAACATGACAGCAAAACAGAACAGGCATGGCATGATCAGACCCTGCAATCCAGTCTCAACCACACTTACATTTTTCTGATTCCTGCAGAGATCTGATTGCTTCCCCACATTTATCACTCGCCAGCAAAGTCTGGCCATGGTAACAGTATGCCTGATGGGAGAGGACAAAATCATTACCGACACAATTGGGTCCTTCCTGCACCAATTCCCCTCTCCTGCTCCTTACTTCAGCTGCAGCTTTTTGAAGCTGCCATTCCCTGCAGGCAACTGACAACTGGGGAATGCAAGTCAATGTGGCATTCACTGCACCATTAATGCAGTTCAACATGAACACTATGAACCAGAACCATAAACACTTGGTATGAACCAAGCTGGCTCAAGTCTAGCCAAGAGTAGCTGGGCTGCACAAAGCTGTTTGACCAAAAGCACTGCCACACAGGCTAGTTCAAGCTCTCACTGCAGCAGTGTGCAGCATTAAGCCCCAGCACAGAAAGAAAATTAACCCCAGTCAGGTTTACAAAGCTAAGACTGAAGACTAAAACTACCCGGACACTCAAAAACTCCATCTGCAAATAACATCACTGAATCTGGAAGAGATGAAGTATTCTGCCATCTGAGATATTTTGTCATAGTCCAAATAACTTTTCCACCCCAAAAAGTCTCATTCCTTCATACCTATGCTTGAAGATGGTATTGTATTCCAGTGAGAACTGAATTGCCTATCATCTATTATCAGGAGTCGAATTTAAATAGTAAATACAAGAGGCGAAGGAACAATCCCATCAACTAATGCCTACCTTGCCCCTCCTCCCTTAGTGTCTATTCTCACAGTACAACTCTATCTAAATCTACCACTGCACAGACCACACAAATTTAAAAAAAGGAAAAGGACCACAACTCTGACCCTCCCTCACCTCTCAAACCTGCTAATAAGGCAAGCAGCTTTTAGCTACAGGTTCAACCTAAGAGAAAGACAATTATGTTAACTGCTTAGCTTGGGCCTCTTGTACAGTATAAAAAAGACAGGTTACAGGCTGTGGCAGGCTACAAGAAATAAACAACAAATTGAGCAACTGAGGATCCCAAGAGCACCACTGCATTTGCTAGGAGATCCATCAGGCAAACAGGGACAGTGCTTGGAGTGGTACCTACTGGTACTTCATGCAGTTTCATTCAGGGCCTTCCAAAAGATGCTCAGCTCTGAATTGTGCCTAGGATCAGACTGTGATGTAGATAACAGAAGACAACCATTATGCTCAACCTGAATGGCTTCAATTAAAGAGCCGTGATCACAATAAATTCCACACTGCTGTAATTTTGTTTGGCTCCACAAAAACACTTCAAATGCCACTGACACTGCACAATCCCTCTTCGCAGCATGGAAAGAAAGCCAAGGCAATACTTAGGCCCCACTCCCTATCCAGCCCTTAGCAGACAGACAACAAGCTGTGACTGCTGCCACCCAAAGTACTTACATAGGCCATATAGAAACAGCTCTTCAAGTTTAAGTACTTCCTCCATTTACCTGCATAGGTTGGATCCAAACTGGATAATGTTTGATCTATGAACACATATGTAAAATTATTCTTAAGACACTTCCAGAAAGAAAAATCCCAAAGACCAGAATTCTTAAAGTTCGCAATAGATCTTAACTATAAAGTATCCAGAAGCAAGTGACAAAAATTAGTCCTGCAAAGGTGCAGAGAAACGGTGAGAAAAACAAAAAAAAATGCAGCTATCATGCAGTTGTCCCAAGAATCCCTGAAACTGCTGTCCACTAAGTTTGTATGGCTAGTTCTCCTAAGTATTTTTAGGCAGCATTTCAAAGCTTGTTCCTAGTTTAAGTTCCAGTAGTGACCTATAATGTGACGTATGTTACAGTGTTCTCCTGACTCCCATATTTTTACACTTTTCCCACTTGCCTCAGTAAGCCCAGAGATCATCTTACTCATCTGGAAGGTTGTACATAATTAACCCACTACACTCTCCATGCTCTGCAGCATGATCTGCTGCCCAAAGGCAGCTGGAACACACTCCATTTACATTAGGCCATTTGTCTGCTGCTAGTCAGTCTTCCCTCACTAATATTTCCTACCATTAGCTACAGAAAAAGATTCCCCCCAAAAACAAAAGGCCTTATCAAAATACATGCTGATAACTGAAGCCTTAAATGTGCTAAATAGAAGCTAAATACACACTCCATATCCACCGAGAACAGTGTTAATACTGCAATTTATGGGTGGGTGAAGTGTGTCTGCTGGCAAGAATGCATAAACCAAGTCACTAAGGATACAAAACAAGACACTCACCAGCTTTTTGGTAGAAGTTGGCTGTTTCATAAGCAAGAGCAGCTATTAGGCCTGGATTGTGTTTCAGCTCAATAGCCCGAGCAATTGTCACTGAAAAAAAGTTCCACACCATGGTTTAAATTTAATTGAAATGTCCCATCACATCAAATCAGCAGAGGCATTTGGGGTTTTAAAACCCCTGCATGAGCAGAAACGAGATGTTGTGCAGTCAAGCAAACAGCAGAATAAAGACAGATTGTTTCTTGGATAGAATGATTCCAATTTAATACAAAAACTGAAGGAATGCTAGCTTTAATAGCTAGCATTAAATAGCTATTAAATAGCATTAAATAAATTTAATAGCTACTAATAAACAAGAGCTGCACATATTTTAAAGTACAGGAACTGGGAATTTATATTAGGCAACCATGGTGGTGAAAGGGTTGCATGAAAGGAAGAAAAAAAGAAAAAGGGAGTGCCACACACAAGTTAGTCCAAAGTGAAAGATATTCCACATTACATTTGTAGTATCAGACTGATTTTTGGCATTTTCCTTCTGTAATTGTAATGTAAACTTCTTTAGAAGCAACTTGCCCCACCAAGCCACAGTACTTCAGGAGAATAAAAGAACCACGGCCTTGCTGCCAAGCAGAGTTCATGAGACATCAGTGACCCACGAAGAGTCATTTCCCACAACCAACCAATGCATATTTGAAGATACCTTCTTGAGCTTCAGCTTGACACTGTATGATGTAGGAGTCTATAAGTCGAGCTTCTAAATCTCTTCCCTTTTCTACAGGTGTAATCAATTTTGGAATGTGACTTTCCTAAACACAAAACAAGTCTCAGAATTAGTTTAGGCTTAAAACCACTGCTGCCAGTGCAAAACGTGCTTCGTTCCTAAATGGATGGGACACTGAGTGAAGGTCCCACAACAGCTGGCCGCACTGTTGAACCTGATCTGGGCAAACAAACAAATCACCCTTCCACTGCCATTGGGAACGAGTGGCACCACAACATCTGAGGTATGTGTGTATAGTAAAGGCTTTTCTAAGACAAAAAGTCACATGTTTGGAGACACCTTGAAGAACAGACAGCAAAGAGTTTTTCTACCTTCAGGTGTTTAAAAATCCCAGCTGCTATCTTCAAGCTGCGGTGAACATCTTTTGCTTCGTCTTCTGTTATACTGAGAAAATAGAATGAATCAGTAAAATTATAGTTAGAAAGGGCCTCTAGGTGTCATTTAGTCCCACCTCCTGCTTTGGCAACAGTAGATCAGTTATGGCTTTGCCTAGATGAATCATAAATCCTTCAAGAGTCCACTCATTCCCTAAGTGACCTGTCCCACTGCTGTGCTACCCTTAGAGCAAAGGAGTTTCTTACAGTGTCCAGTTATTAAATAACCAAATAGAACTCACTTAAAAAAAGAAAAAAAAAAAAAAAAGAAGAAACACAAGATCCTGTAACGACTTTCAAGTAAAAAGCAACCTCAGCGCTAAAAGCCAAGAATTTAGAAGTCTATAGGGCTAGAGTCAGCAGAGATGTGATTTTGAGAATCTCATTTTTGTACCTGACATTTAGAGAGTGGGGTGGTGAAGGTTTTATTCAGAACAGACACTTTCTCTGTATCACAGTCACGTGGTACTAATCCACTTGGTTTACTGAGGCAAAAAGGGATTGAAATGCTTGTGTATAAAGGCCAGCTGCCTCCTTGAACTCCTCTGTCTGAGTTGGATATGCCCCACAGCAGGCAAACCCCAGAACCTGCTAAATCTCTGGTGGACTATTGCAGTAGAATTATTAAGGAAATCACTTACTCTTCTTTTCCAGCGAGTCTTGATGCATATTTTGTGTACCATAGAGCTACATTAAATCCCATGGAAACCAGTTCAAACACTGCATCCTGCTGGGCACTAAAGAAAGACAGACAAACCCCCCCCCCCAAACAACTTAATGCATTCAGTTTTGTTCTGACAATCTCTCTCTACTGATAGTTCACATAGCAGAAGTCAACATTTGTCTCCATGAAACACTTTTAAGATGTCAACAATTTCCAATTCAGAACCTCCTACTTGCTGAATTGCCTAAGAGAGATTTCAGATTTTTTACTTATTCCCTTTAAGAGCTCATAATCAGAAGCTCACACATTCAGATGCCCACCCTTTCCTTTTGGGAACTTTTATTTTAAAACTGTAACTTGAGATTTGTTTAGCTTTGGGTGTGGCTGACATTTTTCCATCTCTTTTTTTTTTTTTTTTTTTCAATTGCACATTTTGTGGAAAGCCTTGCCCTGGAATGTCCACTTTAAAGTTGTACTGCTAAGTTAATAAGTCAGAGTCTGTTACAACTCTCTCAAATGAATGTTATTGCAAGTATTTATGTGACTGCAGACAAACAGCATGTGCAAATAGTAGGAAGTTTCAGAAGCTAAAAACAGAGTCTTTGAAAAGACTGAACTTGCAATCACAAGCTCAGTATAGCTTAGGAGCTAGCAAACCTTTTAAAAAGAAAGATGTGGGAGTGGGAAGAGTAATGTTGGCAAAAGTACATGTGTGTATGGCCATGAGAAAATTAGAAGAAAGTCCTAATCAACAGATTTTCTTCCAAGGGGAATAAAAGCTTTGAGGAGGTCAAGCCCTTCTAGCTAAAGCCTGACAAATTTGTAGGTGTGGTTATACAGCACAATTATCTCCAAAAGCAAGAGACAAGTGAATAATTCAGAAGCTTACAGATCTGTATTTCTATTGGAAACAGATGATGCGTTTGAACCAAGAGTACATGTACTAGGAGCTTCAGAGCACAAGAACAAAATCAGATCTTCAGCAACACTGGAACCTCAAAACATGATGAAGTTCCTTGTCACACAATAGTGCCACATGAAGAAGTTTTAAACTACAGTGAGCTTTGTGATCATGTTCAACCAACACCCTCCAGGCTTCTTCTTTGTAGTTCTAGCCAACTGCAGATCCAGTTTGTAAATCAACTAAAGACCAAATGGATCCTTCTACCATTATTGTGCATTCTCACAGCTTTACATAAAGGCCATGCACACCTCAGAACATCTAACACAGTAGGGCAGTTATGAAAAACACAGCAACACCTTCTTGGAAACTACTTTGTGTTCAACACTTGGCTACACTTCTGTTTTCCTTCAGGCCTGTGCTGGCCTGCACGTGTGTAACAGAGCAGCAGACAGCGGCTGCACACCCTGCACTCAGAAAAGCACACCTACCTTGGGACTTGTCCTTGTAACGTGTCTGTCCACTTGAAATTCTGGATGTATCTCAACTTGCACTCTTGGGAAGAGTCATCCAGTGAAAGGATAAAACCTATGGAACAAAAAAACATACCAACAGGCAATCTCAAAGTAGGAAACAGAAAAGAGTAATGAAGGAGAGGGATCAATAAAAATACAGATATAGATAAAGGAATGTTTCTTGCTGAACCACTCAAAACCCCATGTTACTTCCTCAGGCTTTTATTCCTCAGTGTCTTGAGAACAAAATATGGAAAAAACCAAATGGCTACTACAGGAAATTCCTTGCCCAGCATGTTACCAACTCAACCCTGAGAATCTTGACTGCTCAAGAACACCTGGCAGATGTCTGCATGTCCCATATGGTGACAAGTTGGCAGCTGGACTGACCCAGGTACAGGATGGCTGAGGCTGTTCAAGCTGAGTGAGTGGCTGTCTCTGCTACCATAGTGATAACTAGGAAATTCCTGGAAAAGCTGCCTGGTCAACAGGGAGAGGGAAAAGGGTTTCTAAGCATGGGCTCACCTAGTCATCATCTATCTCCAAGGCTACAGGAAGTTGGTTCTTTATGTCCAGCAGCCCAGAAAGCAGCACTCAGTGGGATGAAGCTTATGCTATGGGATGCTCAAATCCTAGCATATGCAGGTCCAGGAATTTTTTAGGGAGGCTGAAGAAGGGCCTTGGTCTGATCAGGTCTTACAGACTTTAAGAGGTCAAGAGCTTGCCCTAGCAGCAACTGGGGCTACAGTGTTAGGTGTGTCACAAGTTTATAAACACAGAAAATACTTGTTACTTTCACATGCAGAAGATTTTAGTGGCCAAGCATGATATTATCCTAAAGAAATTCTCCAAATCTTGGCTATAGCAACATGGCTTCTCATCTTACCTTTACCAAGATGTGGCATTAGCCTACACCCTCTCAGGGGCTCACTAAACCAACATTTACTTCCCACAGACTGAAAGATCCCACATTCCACACATCAGCTGATTCCTGAAAACTCAGTCCTAAGAAGCCTGGCTGAGCACCTGACTGCTAAGAGAGAGTTATCAAAATATGGCAGAAGGAAGGTTTCAAATGAATGTGTCACCACAGGTGAACCATCTACTGAAAATGTAGATACCATGCTAATGAGTACCTACATTATATATATATATACACCTGAGACAAGCAGCAGAAGGCAGAGCTGCAACAAGTCTGTGATGTAGTATTAGACAAACCAGAAATTTATACCAAAGAGCAAATGATATCAACTTATCAGTAGACTCAATTTATACTTAAGGAGCAACTCACCACCACCTAAGAGACAAGTACACATTTCCTCCTCCAGCAGGAAGCAGAATGAGGTTTAAAGCAGGAGGATAGGATTGCCAACACTTAGTACTGGCAGGGTCACAAAGGACACTGAAACTTGGAGAAAGGGCCTGGTGAGTAGCCACCACTGGTATCAAGCACAGAACCCATGAAGACACTCTCCTTCCTGAGAAGTGCAAAGGTTCTTTACAGGAGATCAGACCAATACACGTTGTAAGAAGTGCCATTGTAGCGGTGGGTCAAGCCCAAAGGCTTCCGTCCCCCCTGCAGAAGTTGTGGAATCCCAGAGACTGAAACCCCCTGGGGTGGGGTCCAGGGTGGACTGCCCCAGGAAAGGGCTGAGTTCTGACTCCTGTCCCTCAGTCCATAAATGCATATCATATCTCCCTCTCTCCTGCCTTCCTCCTTCCCAATTGGTCCCTGACCCTTGTCCCTCCCTGACCCTTCCCTGTACCATCCTCAGATTGGTCGTTACCCTCAGAATAAAGTCTGGTGTCCGTCTGGGCTCTGGGTCTCTTGTCCCGAGCCCAGGCAGATGGTCACTGCGTGCCTGTGTGTCTGATTGCTCTGGGCAAGGGAACCTCCCTCTGTCCCCTCTGGCTTGTGGATACAGAAGGCTGCTAAGAAGGACGGCGCGGCCTCTGGCCAGGGGACCCTAACCCCGTCTGCGGTGAACCCAGACTCTGGGGACACTGACAGAACCCACCAGAAGACCGCCCCAACCCTGGTGGCCGCCTGGCCAAGCCCAAACCAACGGCGCTATGCCATTAGAATTCAACTGATACTTGCCTTGATGAATTAGTAGTACTGCTAATAAATCTTCCTACCTTGCAGGAGTGAGAAGTACAAGTCAGCTGCATTCTTCATCATTTCTGGATTACAACTGGAGTCTGTAAACAGCTCCAACAGCCGCGTTCGAGATAACCTCAAGTCACTAGATGAAAGGAGAAAAAAAAGGAAAAAAAACCCCTCAGAAATTCTACTCAAAAATGTACAAGGACAGAAAAATCTTCCTTTCTCCTCTGGATAAATATGATTGACTCCTTAGTACAATCCATTTTGGACACACAGCAGTGGATAATCAGTACTCAACCTATCGTTGTAACACAAGCTAAAATAACTATGCCTTTACCTACCAAGAGGCTGGGTGCAGAGAGAGGGAAGGGAAATAACAAGCAGGAACATTCTTCAACATTAGGATGGGACGATGGGATGAAGAGATAAGAACAGATCAGCAAAATAAGCTGAGATCCCTTTTCATTACATTCCTATCCACAACAGAACAGTCAGGCCCTATCCACTTATGGAAATTAAGCAATCCTTTGCAGAGGAATGCACAGTCATCAGAAAGACAATGAAGTGTTTCGTCTTTTGCCTGTGCAATGTTATAATTGGCCTTGCTATGCACTCAGAGACTTGAATACTGGAGAATTCGTTCTCTGTAAGCAAATGTTCAATGTTAGCAGTGTCTTACTGCCTCCCTGCCTACATGTCTCTAGTCATCTTCAGCTCAAAAACTGAAGAGCAACCATTACTTTTTAAGGATGTCCCCCAAACAGTAAGAGGCAGAGTGAAGTCAGTCCCAAGCACACTTACTTGCAAACCTTTGTTGCAGCTGGAGTGGTGGCTACCCCATAATAATTAAATGAAACTGGAGCTGTAGCCTTCAGAGGGTTGCGATGGAACCAGTGGGTCATTTTCTTCGTGTAGTGTTGTTTACGCCAAACCTAATGAGTGGAAAGGAAAGAACAGCTGCAGGAATAGGTACAACTGAGGTGCTGCACCTGTCATGCTCCTCCGCTCACAAAAAGATATTCCAAATGTAAACAACTAGGCAAGAAATTAATTTGAAATTAATTTCTTTTTTTCCCATTTGAAATGCCAAGCTTCCATATGCCTTGTCTCCATCATCAATGGACTTAGTTTGAGAATTGCACTCTCTTGAAATACAGATGCTTTCTGAAGCAACTCTTTCAAGGTAGGCCAAAAGCTACACCCTACTTTGCTCGATTTGAGCACACACACTCCTAGTAAAAAAACCTCCACATTTATTACCTCCTGCATAAGGCTGAACATAGCTGTAAATGACATGAGAAGTATCTCAGAATCACAGAATCAATTAGGTTGGAAAAGACCTCGAAGATTACTGAGCCCAACCTTTGACTGAACACCACCTTGTCAACTAGACCATGGCACCGAGTGCCATGTCCAGTCTCTGTAAATGCCTCCATGGACAGTGACTCCATCACCTCCCTGGCAGCCTGTTCCAATGTTTAACAACCCCTTCTGTGAAGAAATTCTTCCTAATGTCCAACCTGAACCTCCCTTGACACAGCTTGAGGCCATTTCCTCTCATCCTGTCACTTGTTACCTGGGAGAAGAGGCTGACCCCCAACTTGCCACAAGCTCCTTTCAGGGAGTTGTAGGGAATGACAAGGTCACCCCTGAGCCTCTTTCCTCCTTTCCAGTCTAAATCTCGATTCACTGAGAGCATACTGTGTCCGGTCAATCTGTGAACAGCTTGTATGTGGGGGCCTTTGGTATAAATGAACCTGCATCCACAAATCCTGCTGGAAACAATATAACACAAGCATTGCAGTGAGCTTTCCAACAGCAGTGCGTGGTGCTGGAACACAATGGGCACATCCTGAACATGAGAAGGCTCCGCTGGATAAAGGGAGAAGTAACTCCTTCACCATGAGAACAAAACTGAGGCACAAGTTGTGTGCTCTCCATCCTGAAAGGCATTCCAGACCACACCGGACAAAGCCCTGAGCCTCTCGGTGTGACCTCGGAGCTGTCCCTGCTCGGAGCAACACGCTGGAGACCCCCAGGATCTCCATCATCTCGTGGTCCTCCTGGAACCCCTTAAGTTCATCCTTATAAAACACTCTGCAGCTTTGCTGAAACAAAAACCAACCAAACAAAAACCCAGGGAGATCTGCCAGCGATCCCTCGGCACTGCCCAGAGCCTCCTGACAGAGCAGGGGGCTTGTCCATAGCGTCGGCACCTATAACGACTTGCTTATCGTGTCAGCACCTCTCGGGGCTTGCTCCCCATGCGCACCCACCTGCGCAGCGCTGCTGTCACAGCCGAGTCGCGGCCCGGCCCGGGACGGTCCCTCAGAGGCTCCCGAGGCCGCGGGCCCCCGGCCCGGCCCGGCCGCTCCCGCTGGTGCGTCACGCGCCCGCCGCCGCAGGCAGCGCCAGCCGAGAG
>VZRL01003884.1:60701-104679 GCA_013397895.1 Origma solitaria | reverse complement strand
GCCAGGGCCTGGGGCGTCCCCTGGGGTGGGTGCCCGGCCGGCGGGCGAGGCGGGAGCCGGCCCGTCCTGCCCTCCTGGCAGGGCGGCAGCGGACGGCGTGGAGCTTGGAGCAGCCTGGTCTGGTGGAACGGGTCCCTGCCCATGGCACTGGATGGAAAAGGTGGTGTTTAAGCTCCCTTCCAGCTCAAACCACGTTGTGATTTTGTGAGCATAGGCTGCCGGGGTGGTTGGTTGATGGAGCCCCCCAGGTACCGCTGGACCAGGATACCCCCATCCCATTGCCCTGTTGCCCTGGCACCACGCTCGTGGGAAAGGGGAGACCTGGCAAACTGGCTACCTAAGCATCAGCCTTAACCAAAAAAAAAAAAAAAAAAAAAAGCCCTACCCACCCATCAGAATGAAAAGGGGTCCATCACATGCTTGGATGTTTCATCCCTGATGGTACCAGGGTAGGAGAGTGGGGAACCTGGCAGTCCCAGTCAGGTTGGCTGGCACGGGGTCGGACCGCACCATCCATTAATCCTTTGGTAGCAGAGGAGTATCGGCTATAGGGCGCTGCTGATGGACTCCTTAGAAACACAGCTGGTACCTTTAGTCAGATATTCTCCCCTACTACTCTGTTCATCATGACGATGAAAGTTATTTCCTTGTGATCTCAGTGTTCCAGGCCACACTTCTCATGGTGAATTTTCTGGGAGTTGTCAGGAGGGTTTGCACTTGTTCCCCAAGAAAGTCAGCTGAAGAGATGCTCCATGAGGGATCTTGTAGCACTGTTCAGGTCTGGTCAAGGTGGGCTGTAACCACACTAGCTGCCAGTTCAGTTGTCATTCAGAGTAACTGGTCTGCTGGCCATATACAGCGTGGTCAGGAGAGGCTGTAATCTCATAATTTCATTCACTCATCAGGCAGGATGATGCAAGTTCAGTGATTTGCAGTTTGCTTATGGCTTTTAGAGTAGGGCAAGCTGTTACTCTACAAACCTTGGCACAGAGATGAAAAGAAGTTCTCTTCCAGATCAGTATCTTGGCAGAAAAAAAGAATCATCAAAAAGTAAAAGAAGGTATTTTTACTAATTGCCCTTATGTGGATGTCTACAAGGAGTCCAGCAGAATCCTAATGCTTTAAACTGTCTTAGCAGTCTCAGCAGTGAGTTTCATATAATGATGTTTCTTTGGAATGAAGAGTCTTTGGGCTCTCCGTCTGAGCTCTCTTCATTGGGAAGTGAGGTCACTAAACATTTGCAGACAGTCCAGTTTGAGAATTGAAGTGTAACTTTTGTTGCCCTCCTCACTGTTGCTTGTGTCAGACGAGCTGAGGTGATCTCCACTGCCTGGCTCTGTTCTGACTTGGGAGCAGTGTGATATCTTTGTAAAGAAGCTCGTCTTGGGTAGAAGCAGCATTCTAAGTTGCTCTTGTCAGTGAATTTCTACTGAATAGTTGTCAGTAGATGAGCTCTGTGGTCTGAGGATTGAGTAGAAAGGAGAGAGATCAAGGGATTACAGGGAGATATTTCCTAGGGAGGAGCAAAACCTTTTCTATGTGTATATCTTATGTGTCTTTAGCAGGTAAATAAATAATGATATCAAGCTGTAGGGTAGAAGTTGCAAACAGGCAGCACAGAAGAAGGTACCAAGCTGTAGTTGTGGAGAGACAGTGCAGGGTGGGTTTATGCTGTTGCCTTCTCAAAGTCACCCTGAGATGGGATGAACGACTGTGGTGCTGCTGTGAACACCAGCATGGTCTGTGCTGATCCACACAAGCATTCTGGAGAGAAGCTGCTTCCACTGAGCTTGCTGATGCTGAGAAAGCTTGGATTTGGGAAAAATCTTAGGTCTTGATGGCTGCTGATGTAAAACCCAGTTATGTATCTCCTGTGTCCATCTGCTCCGGTCTTCCAGGTACTCCTGGAAGTACAAGAAGCTTGGTACAAAGATTGGCCCTCGATCATTCAGATGCTTATTCGTGCAGGAACCCTTTGAGCTGTCAGCAGTGGCTTACCTGTTAAATGTCTGCATGTGTGGAACTTGGTCTCATCCAACTTTGAATGAGCTTCAAATGGAATGCCAGATGCATTTATTTTGATTAGGGTGGATTTTTTTTTGTATGAGTGACAAATGGAAAGAGGGCTGTGTTAGTGATGCTTGCAGAAATGTTAATGCTGTGATGCTGCCTGTTGTGGGTGGCATATTGCTGCTATGATGATATATTTTCTTAAATCATTACTTTTAAATGCCCTTTTTCTTTGTCCTGTGTATCATAGGGCAGGGTCGTAGGCAAGGACTGTACTTTTGGGTTCAAGCATGTTTGTGCTTTTTGTCTTTTCTCAGCCCCAGTCTTTCTCCATTTTTGAAGGGGACAACAGCACCGAGTTGTGCAGTTACCTCATCCTGTTTGATTGTGTTTTCCTTGGTGAAAGTTAAAAGCTACAGTGGCCTCAATCTGTATGGACTTTTTTTAAAGAGTGCTTATTTTGAGGAAAAGCACAGAAATTGAGTTCTGGTTTTTGTTTCTGCCACAGGCTTTGACAACAATCTGTTCTGCTCTATGTATCTTGGTGTATGTATTTTAAACCCCTTCTAAAGCCAGGCTAATGCCCACTGCAGTGGAGGAGAGAAGCAGAGTCCCCTTCACAGTGCAAACTTGCAAGATTCCAGGAGGAAGCTATTGTGATGTCCCTGGGTTTCCCCTCAACCCCTGTCCTCCCACTCCCTCTGCTTGTAAAAAAAAAAATTATTTACAGGGAATAGCAACAATTGCCCAGAGGTTTTGCTTGTTTAATGTTCTCCTTCCTCCCGGGACGGAAACTGTAACTCTTCCCATAGCTTCCCTCCAGCTTCCTTTCGCTTTCTGGAGCCGTTTGCTTACTGTTACTTTCCAAACCCCTTGGTACTCCTGCCTTGGTGATGACAAGGGGTGGGGTTTGTGCTCTGCCTGTGATGCTGACAGGCACAAATGTGAGCGGATCCACCCCGACAGCCTGGGCCAAGCCGCCCTGTGCCTGGCTCCCAGTGCTGGGAGACTGTGTGCCATGGCTTAGGGTGCCCTCACCCGAGCCCCCCAGTCATCTCCCTTGCCTCAGCCTCTCCCTGGGAAATGCGTGTGGGAGAACAGTCTTCACAGGAATATGGTTTGTTATTTATAAAAGAAGGGGATTGTGAGAAGAAAAAAGTCAGTGCTTGTAAAAGGGACTGTTGGCTATAAGGGCCCTCTGACCTGTTCTCCCTTCATGATGCATTAGTCTTTCCTGCCTGATGTAGCTGCATGCTTTGTCCACCTTCTGGGAGTTTTTTCTTAAGTATGAGCTGCCCTGGCTATAGAAAACTTTTTTTTCAAAAATAAAATAAACCAAAAACACAACAGGAAAACCAACGTAAACCTCTTTGGAGCAGCAGTCTGTGAACCTTTTGGCTGACACGTTTTCTGGAGCCAGGGCATGTGTTTGTGTTGTGTTCCCACTCTACAATTTTCTTTTCCCCCATCCAGATTAGCAAGGCACCTACAAAAAGAGGCGCAGTCTCAGCACAACAACTCGGAATTCACAGAAGATCAAAAGGTGAGTACTGCTGTTTGCTCAGGCAAGGAGCTTGACTCATAGATGTTGATGTGTGTTATGTTTTTTTATCTCGCAGGCCAGAGCCTTATGAGACCTTTTTTCCTCCCTCAATATACGCAAACAGAAACAGAGCCGAGCGTGGTTGAAACATTTTGCTGTCATTAGATGTGAGGGATGCTCTGCTGTGCAATATTGAATGTCAGGCATGCTGGCCAGAGTCCTTCAGAACTTGGGTGTTTTTTTGGATTTTTTTGAGTAATGTTTGATAACTTGCTTATTCAATGTTAGCACAATTTATGTTGTGAGGTCTGAATACAAAACATCTTGAACTGCAGACATTGAGGGTGTGTGAGGAGAATGGAAGCTTAACATGTAACACCTGACAGGGAAGGGTCCTGGCAGAATACTCCCTAGCAGCCTCTTAGAACGTTATTTGTTTATAATCTTTCAAAATATTGAAATTACTTTACTCCTCCCTCTCTCCTCTCGGTCAAAAAGGCTGTTTCTTGTCTCAGCAACATACTACTGCAGTTCTGTGATGGGATTTAAGTGGTCTCATGCATGTAGCGCATGAGGGCATGGATCCTCTTGATTTCAGCAAAGAGAATCGTTTATTGCAACCATACAAGACCTTTTATACTGACTATGCAAGACCTTTTACACTGTGCTAAAAATATTCCATGCAAGGCTTTATACTGTGATAAAAATATTTTAGCAAAAAATACTCTTGTTAGCATTCTTGTTACCTAAACAAATACACACCGGCTGCCTGCCACACCCCTGCGTTGCTGTTCACGCGCTCCCCTGACCAATTAGCACCATGATCAAGTGCTGGTCACACGAAGTTTACATAATTTGTTCCTGTCTACATGTCGCCTGTACTTTAGAAAAAGTACTTTTTGTGAGCTATCAGTTAGCAAAAGTGAGCAAAGGCCCTTTACTTATTTTATAAGACTTTTCCTTCCTCCCACACATGCATTCAAACATTTACTGCAAAATAAAATCTGTTGAGATATGAGGCCCTACTAAATTTCCTTGTCTTCTATAAAGGCATGTTTGTCTTAGGAATAACAAACTGGAGACCTGTATTTCCAGATATCCATGTCATAAAATCACTTGTTTGAGCAATGCTGTTACCTGAAAATTGACATTTGCTAGCTCAGAATCTCACCAATGGTAATAGGATGCTGGAGTAATGGGATCTGTGCTTGGGAATGTTAGTCCTGAAAACAGGTCCCGGCTACAGAAATTTGAGATGAACTTGATGTGTGTGAAGAAACTCATGCAAAGAAATGCACCTTTACATGGACTGAGAGAGGTTTGTTAGCTGTTTCCTCGATATGTACCAATAAGAAAAACAAAGACCTGGTCTTCCACGTTTTTCTTACCTTCTGCAAAGAAGATGATAGCACTCATGATTGCCTTAAACAGAGCCATAATTTTGGAGAAGGGTTTGGTCCACTTCTCCTGCACTGTAAGCCTAGAGAACCTTGTTAATGTTGGACAGCTGTTTATTCCTTGAATGCTTCTGCTCTCCCTCCCTTGCTGGTAGCTTTCTCCATCATTCTCAGCTAAAGTCATCTTTACTGTGTGTTTTCCCTCTGTGGAGACTTTCGAAAATGTAGTTACTTCATGAAGGCGAAGCTGTTAATCTCACTTCTGGAGACATCATCTCCTGTGAGTATGGGAACCAGAACCACACAGGGCTTTGCCTCCAGATGTTCCCTGAGTCTTATGAAAAGGACCTTGGACCAGATTGTGGAAGTGAATGAGGTCACCCATGACGGAAGGCCTGGGGGGTTCAGGAAGTGGAGATAACTGACCTCAGATGTTTGATGCACAAGTGCTATCATTTCTTAAGGCAACAGTCTTCTGAAAAGAAAAAAAGTAAGGAGCGGTGGTTTTACATCCTAGCAGAGTGATACCCATTTCTAAAGCTGATATAATTTATAAAAGAGCATGGCATTTTTATCAATTTTTATCACTTGCTGGGTTTTGCAGATCAGTGAGTGGCTGATGCACTGAATCTTTCAGTCTGGTTATCAAATAGCAGTGCCTGTTTCATTAGCCACATGCACAGCCCAATTCCCCAACATTTTGTCGAAAGAACACTCTCTTTATCTCCTCTACCCTGAGGAATGCTAGTCACAAAAAAATTTGTGACTGGGGTCTTGCCGTTGCTGAGAAAAAAGCACTTAAAACTCTGTACAGCAAAATCTCGGATGTAAAGCTCCTTGCTGTTCTGGTCTTCCCTATTTCTGCAGGAGCTCAGCCAGTATATCATATCATCTAGTGATTACGACTAATTACTATCATCACTAATATCATTCACATGGTATGTGGCTGTAGGGCTTAATGTATGCTGGATTTGCAAGCAGTTTGATTAAACAGAAGTGTATCTTTCCTGCTGCCCTTCCAAAAATCAGCTACAGATCAGTAACTTTTGCTCAGCTGTTCTCCTGCCCATGCATCCACCAGCATGCTCTTTCCTCCTGGTTCCCAAAAATCTTTTTCCCTAATATCTTGACTTTCTGAGACTCTGTATGTTACTTAAGAGCCACCTTTTTTTTTTTTCTTTTTTTAATTGTAGAAGAGTCTGTAATCTTCAGGCTTTGCTTATCTGATGTCACTGGCCAGGGCTACGTGCAAAATTTCATAGATTGAAAGGCCGTGAAGCTAATTATGATTTCCAGTTGCTCGATCTACCCTCATTCCAGTTCCAGTTTTTTTGTAGATTTCCAGTCAGCTGTTTTCCAAAGGACCATATATACTGCTGAAATGATTGCGAGGCTCTTGTTTCTTACTTGATCTACTCTGTGGGGTAGGTGGATTTCAGCAGTGGTTCCTCTGTACCAAGGGGAAGCTACTTGCTTTACAACTGCAGGGAAAGGATAAGACTAGGTTCAAATCCTCATCCCTGTCTGTATGAACTTTTATGACATTTGGGTTTATTTCATGCATCACAGGTGGTGTTACAGTGCAGATATGGCCACACCAAAATTGATGGTGTGTTCCTTGCTAATGTAATCATACATTCTGGTAATCTAAGAACACTTGACAGATACCACCAGTTTCTTTCCTAGTCATACTGTGAGCCAGTCATCATTTATCTTATAATACATATATTGTTTATGGTAAGAATTCAGGCTTTTAAATAGTAATAGCTCCCTTTTCACTCCTAAAGGGTCAGTTTTGAAACACTGTATGCTACTTGCCTTGATAGAGCAGACTCCAGATTTTGCTGTTCATTCCTGTATTTTCAAATTCTGATGGGTTGTCATAACTATTGCTGGCCATAATTCTGGAGTTTTAGTCCTTATGGAAGGCTCTGTCTTGACTTGGGTAATTGACAGTGCTAGAATCTTCATTTGTGATTACGAATTTTATTGAAGAATTTCTCTGCAGATCTTGTAGACAGCAAATCATTGTGTTTAGTCTCCCTTCAACAGCTGTAAAGTGGCTGTGCAACAATTTCATCACCTAGAAGCAGCATGTGTGGAACACTGACAGATACAGCCATTGGTGTATTTACCTCAGTCTTAACATTTTGAGTCCTGCTGTTCATTGTTTTACCTCCATTCTCTAAAAATCCCATCTTCATTCATGATCAGCCACCGTGTTTTGCGATAGGAATTGTTCCAGTTAGGTTTGGCTGTGGCTGTCAGCCTGCCTCCAGCTACAATTACTCTCACCCAGTTCTCTGGGCAATAAATGTGACCTTTAAAGCCCTCTTCCAACCACAGTTGTTGCTTCTCGTGTAACTGTTTTTGTGCTCGGCTGAGTTCTCCTCAGTGTTAGAAACTCCTGCTATTGAAGCAATGATAACTTGCTGAAATACGAGCACTGTTGAACAGTCTTAGCATGATTCATTAAACTACTGGTCTTCTAACAGCCTAAACTCTGCTTTAAGCCAAGCTCTGCTCTGGCTCTGTGTTTGTGCAAACATCTTTGCCTGCATTGCAGTTAGCACAGTCATTACTCACACAACTGCTCTGAAGAAACCTTGACTATGAGATCAACTGACTTTTCCCTGTTCTAATCACGAGTTTACATAAAACTGAATCTTAACTATTTTAACCTAGCAAAGTTAATTATGGCTTCAGCCTTTCTAATGAGATGCAGAATGTTTTCCTGCTGCAATAAGGAGCCTTTGCATGGGATAGTTGCAGCTGAAAATGATAGCAGTGTTTAGCTGCATTTTTGACTTTTGGGTTGGGTGTGGTCCCTTAAAAAAATAGTTATGAATAATGCCTGCTGGGAGCTTGCCATATTTCAATAGATTCCATATAAAACCTATTCTATACTATTTTAAGACTCCCAAACTCTCTTCAATTAATCTGTTTCTAGAGCCATTATTGCCCTTCAGCCCCCAGGAGCCAGAGCACACACATTTTGTATTGCTCTTTGGTCTGTCAGGAGGTTCCTAGTTCAGGCAGTTTTCAGAATATACAGTTATGAATCTGCAGGATAGGGAATAGTGGAGTTGTTGAACTTCCTGCTGAATTGACAAAGTAGATAGGAGTTGAGCAGTTCTTCTGAGACCTCATTTATGGTGTGGCCTTAATGAGAGACCAGGAGGGCTAGAGCATGGTAAAAATGTGTTTGCATGTTCTGGTTCTGTGGTGGGGCATGGAGGCTGTGTGCTGGTACCCTGCAAACTCATAGCCTGCTTTCTGTTGTGCAATTGAAGGAGTTTTGATCTCACACGGAATGGGCATGCTCTTTGCTCAGCAGTCAAGACCCAAACCATTGGAACAGCTGGGCTTTTGCAAATGTTGGAGCTGTAGTCAAACCTCAGAGATTCCCCTCCCTTCCCTGGGGAACCTCTGGATTACTTTCTTTTACCCATTTCACACCTTCCTCTTTAAGAATCTACCTTTGCAAATATATTTTTCCATATGTTCTCAAATATAAAAAGGAATTCCTTTTGTTATACTTCAGCTGATCAGATGGATGTAGTGCGTTCTCCTCCTAGGGACTGAAAATCTGCTTCTGCAGTCCTACCTCATGTCCTCCCACCCAGCCTGGGAGTACACGTAAATAAATCTGCAACACCCACGTGTGCAGTGTGGGTCTGAAAGTCTCAAAATGAACCCAGGACTCTCTGTGCTCTTTTCTGTTTCAAAATACCTGTGTTTTTTCAAGCTATGCTGGAGATCCAGTCATGGGTCTCTCTGGTGTAGCAAAATTTATTTTGGGGAGGAGGGCGTTTATTGACTGAACAATGTGTCCTGTGTTAATAGGCATCACTTGCTGCTTTCTGGGAAGGTGCTCAGAAGAACTAAAGATTTTGAAAGGCCTCCATACAGTGGACAGTAATAAAAATTACGAGGATGTAAAGTCTGCCTAGTGCCATGTTGTAACAGAATGTTAAGGGGAAAGGAGATGCCAGCTGGGGAGAAACAGCGTGAAAAGCTTTGATGAGCTTGTGGTGGCAGATGAAAATCAGATATCTGAGGCTTTTGCACGCTCCAGCTGTTTGCTCTGCCCTTGAGGTATTGATGTGTGATCTTCTTATAATTCAGCTCCTCAACTCTTTCAACTTTCAGAGTGGCCCAAGTTGAGCTGAAACTGGAGTCACTAAGCTTTTAGCCCAGCCTGTTGAAACTGGTGGCAGCCTAGGAGCTGACTGAGAAGGCTTTGTGACACCTCTTTGCAGGAGAGCCAGGGAGGATGATGGGGGAGGTACCTGTGAAAGCATTCCTAGTTTTTATCTGCTATTACCAACTTCTTGGAGTCAAAAAAATATAACCCTCCTTTTGGATTTGACTGATACTGCATAGCTTGCCAGGTGCCCGCCCGTACTCTTGAAATTCTTTGATGCTAGAGTTGTGCTCTGAGAAATCTTTTCCTCCCCTTGCATCCAGCTTGTGGAGGAGCTGTTTTTATATTGCTTGATTTAAAAGGAGAGAATGAGTTACAGGTGTGTATTTCAACTTTAATCTTCCTTTTGGGGGGAAACTTACTTTGAAAATAAACTGGGTTTTTTTGGTAGCTTCATTGTTACTGGTTTTCTTGCCCTATAAATATTCCATAGAGTATTTTGGGTTTATATCTGGGTGCTTATTTCTGCAGATTGTCTGAGTTTTTCTTCACAGAAAGGTTTTAGTCAACGCATAAACTTGTGATGGTCAGGCAAAATACACTGAGCAATTGTGTCCTCTTCATGTCAGTTATGGAAGTCTTAACTCCTCCTTTCAGCTGGTAGTAACAGAAACAAATGTGACTGTTGCTAGAGCATCTTATTTTGTGAGACATAAAAAGCTTAAAACTGTCTTCAAAGCAAGACTGCTTGCAATGGGCTGTTCTGAAGCCTTTCCCTCTCTTCTACATTATTACATGAAAATGAGAAATTACTTCAGAGTTCTGCTCATGGGTATTTTAGATTGCTGACAACTTTGAATTCAGGAACATATTCCATGATTCACTTGGAGTTTACATCTCTTAAAATCACAAAAATAGAAAGTTAGAAAAATAAGCCACCTTTAGACTTCCTCTCCCACCAAAACCCACAGAAGTGGGCTGTGTTTTTTTTCAGTGCTGAGATACTGGGCTTCTGTAGTGTCTGATGTGGGTGGACTTGGTCTGCTGAGGTTAGGAGCCTGGTGGAGGAGTTGTAGGTTTGGCTTCTAAAAGCGCAGTCCAGAACAAACCACTCAGATTCTCAGAAGGTAATACTTGGATTTTTTTTTTCAGTCCCCCATCACCTGAGAGCAACTGAGTTTATAAACAGTTTATGATGTGATAGGCATTATTACAGTTTCTGCTGAGTGAATGGCCCCCATCTGTGTTGTTGGGCTGTGGGAGGGGAGTTAAGTGCCACATGTCTTTCATCTATTGTGCTTTCAGCAAATCCTGCTTGTGTATTAAAAAAGCTTCTGATGCTGAATGCTCTGGTTCTGAACAACAGACCTGAAATCTTAGCAAGAAAAAGCAACTGTTTGTATTTACGTTCTCTAAAAATGTCAATCTGGACAAATACAGTTTCATTACTAATTTTTCATTTTCCTTTCAGAAAACCATAGCTAAAATTGCAACATGCTTGGAACTGAGGAGTGCAGCTTTACAGGTATAGCTCTTTTTCCTATCTGACTTCATACTTTAGCAGCAGGTAACTGTAGAACTTTTGAAAACTCGTTTACTGTCTTCAGAAATACCCAAACTTCTGAAAATAAAGTGAACCAACCCTTGAACACTTGAAATTTCCAGGTTGTCATCATGATGCCCTGGGTGGCTGCCTTAAAAAAGACTGTACATGCATATATGAGCATCTGTTAGGGCTTGTACAGGAATTTAAATGCACAATTTGTGTCTTTGGTTCTTTGCCTCATTTTCGTCCTTCAGAATTGTTCAGGTTCTCTTCCTAATTAGTGTGCAAGGGTAAAAAGATACCCAGAATGACCCTTGCACTTATTCAGCTGCTTCACGAAGCATGTGTGTGTAGAATAAAAATGACTTTTTAGCAAGTGAAAACTGGCAGTGGTCTAGGAAAATGTGGGAAAACAATAATTTGTAAACTACTCTTTGGGCTTTTTTCTGGGCTGAAAGTTGATATCATGGGAGTGAATATCTTTTTTTTCTCAGCAGAAGCTTATCTCCAAAACAAAAAGCAAGCGAGAAAAGTTTCCAAAAGTCCATGGATGGGGAAGGGATGAATCAAAGCTTGGGTTACTGGATTACCTCTTTGCCGAGAAAGAGGGATGACAGGCAAATTTTGCATCAAGTTACTCACAGCAGCACTCCCAAGTACTTCATGTTGCTGGACAAGGTGCAGCAGCTCCACTGTGCTGCCTTCCATTGCCCAAGAGGCTGGGATACAGCATGCTGGACTGATGAGGTGGGGGCTGAGCAGTCTCTAGGCTGTGTAGAATTTAAAGAATTATTTGCTTACCTCTACCTGTCATTCTATTTTGATCTAACCTGGGGCGTTTGAAGAGTGTTGCACTTGCTCTGAGTCACTGTGACTTTGATGAGGGCCCACATGTTCCATTGTGGAAGGGCCTTGTGGGTCAGGTCACATCTCAGAGCAGCAGTAGAAGGTGCAGCCATGTCATAACCTGCCAAGCTGGAGAGATGATATTGGGCAAGAACAGCCTTCCTTGCTGTTGGTTCCCCAGCAGTAACTCAAGGATTTTATAACCCTTTGAGAGAGTATGAGAACTTCTTGTCCACTTCACTTTGGGGAGGGGTTTACTTGCTGCAGTTTGGTTATGGTTTCTTAGCAGTAGTTAAACAGTTAGTGAGTGTGCTCATCTTTTCCCACTCTCTTAACAGTAAGGGTATAGCTGCTTTACTGTCCTTACATAGTCTTGCAGAAGGTCCCTGTTCACTCTTGGACAAAATCAAGAAAAAAAGATCTCATGGGACCTTAAATGTTGAAAATAGTGGGTAATCTTGAGATGCCATGGGTGTAATAACATAATAGGTAAAACCTGATCATCCACTTAGAAGAGGACGTCCAGTGTCAATCCTCTTATTTGCAATACTTCTTTTTATGCCAGCTTTGCCACTTCTTGTCTCAGAATAAAGTAATCTTAGCAAACTGTTGGTGAGCTACCTCAGAATAAAAGCAGAAGAACTTCTCTGTTAGTCAGATAGGCTTACTGAGAACTGTACATGTGTGTACTACAGACAAGTGGAGGAAGCCATCATCAGTACTGGAGAAATGAAAGATGGGAATTCCTCTGTTTTCAATGAGTTCTTGGCTGAGTTTTGTCAAGCTCATCCTGTGTACTGTAATTTCTGCCAGTGTCTCAATGCTGGACATGTGGCTTGAAATGTGAATGATCCTGTGTGCAGTAAGAATTTACAACTATTTGTTGCATTTTGGTTTAAAAATACCTGTTTTGCATTAGAGCTTAGAACACAGGTTAAGTTTGTTCCCAATAAATGAGAAGTAACATACCTTCTGCCTCACCTCTGAACCTGCCTTTTGTTGGGGAGATTTTGTTTAGGGGTGTAGCTTTGAAGAAACTTGGTGTGCTTGAACAAAAGAAGCGCCTTGCAAGCTTATTCTCAGATAGGGTAGCTCTGTGTGAAAGGAAGGTGCATCCTAAGATCTAACTCTTTCTTTGTACCATCCTAGTCCACCCAGTCACAGGATGAGTTTAAGCTTGAGGATCTGAAGAAGTTGGAACCAAGTAAGTGGTATCTTTGTATTTTGAGTGCCATTTATCATGACAGTGGAAAACATGACAGCAGCAGGAAAACTGACTGACCACAGTGTAGTTCAACAGCGATGCTGGCTTTAGGTGCTTCGTCCAAATGTCCGTTACCACACAGACAAAACCTGATGTGTATTAAAGGAATGTAATGTGACTAACTTAAAAGTATAGTAATCCAGATGTTTCAGATAATATATTCGTCTTGATTTTCAAATAAGCAATTTGGGTGCTGCTAATTTTTGCACAAAATAGTACTTTTAGCTCTTAGTAGTACATTATATAATTTACCTACATATTTCTTATTTGAACTGTATTTCAACACTTCGTGGTCTTCCTTCTTGAAGCATGAAATTTATTTTTTCTTCTGAAAATATTTAACTTGTGCTCATGGTAGCCAATCACCTGTCACCTCCCACTGTAATGCTACCAGACTGACGAAGTTGAGAGTCAAAGTGAGGATGTGAGTCAGTCTTTGAAGGGTTTTGTGTGATGTTGTTTTTTCCCAACTGATCCTGGGTCAGGTCTTGGTGTGTCAATCCAGAAATAACTTTTTCATGTAGGAAGTATCTATTTATCTGCTTCATTTTCCTTCCTGTAACACTGGTTGCTTTGTTCTCAAAGCATCCTTACGATTAGAGCGTCCACATCTAAGCAGTATTATCCTGAATGTTAATGTTTCTGCAATTGTCAGGGAACAGGAGATGTGGAAGAGCTTCTTTCATGCTGACAGAAGTTGGTTTTATTTTGCTTATGACAGAATTGTAACATTAAGGGGCATGTTGGAGCTAAATATGATGGCAAGCAAGTGTTTCCCCTTCATGAGTAGGCTGAGCTTCTCTGCACAGGGTCCTACAGGGGAGCTTATTAAGAAGTTTAGCATTGAACTGAGCTTCCTAATATCTCTACCAAAACATAGAGTCCAAATGCTTTCAAACTGTTCCCTGAAAGTGCAAAGTGAAGATGTGCTACAAAACTGCTGGGTCTGTGAAGATCATACCTCAGGAATGGGTTTAACTGTGTGTTGGAATATTGGGGTTTCATTATTCTACATGTTGCATGTCTGGCCTCTTAACCCTCTGACCTGGGATTGTTCTGTACAGATACTGCTGCTCTCTGTTTACAAAGTATTTAAAATGTTGTAATCATTGAATGACTGTGGATTTTAGACTCCATTGTGCAAATGCCCTGTGAGCGACTGAATGATGGAAGAGGGACAGGAATCCTGTCCAAAATTTCAATTATGGTGCAACAGCCCTGTTGCTTATCTTGCCCTTCATCAGAGAATTGATTTTCAGCTGTCAAAAAAGCTGTTCAGCAGTGTGAAGTGCATTCAGCCCACACCTCATACAACAAGCAACTATATTAAAACTGAGGAAGAGTGTGTGGCCATCAGTTTTCAAATACACGGAGTTATTTTCCTTGGAGGAGAACGGGTGCTTCTGTGACAACAATTGAACATTGATGTTCCTAATGCTGCTGTCTTACTTGGATGGTTCTGGCCTCTTTCTCTCTGAATTGTGCCTTTGTTTTGTGGTTTTTAAGTGTATCTTGAAATAGAGTAAATCTTAATCAGGCCAATACCAGCCATTTCATAAAATGCACCGTGAAGTGTTTTAATTCGTGTGTTGTCAGTTTTCTTTTGCATCCCACCAGAAAAAGCTAAAACAATCTGGGCTGGCAATGCAAATAAGTGATTCCTTTGTTAGGTCAAGCCATTCCATTAGGGTGGAACAAAACCAGCTATTCACACAAAACAGCTATTCACACAATTTGGCTTGTTTTAATTACTTTTGTGCCTGAAGCTGTCAGAATGGTTTTGGTGTTGTTATAACAACCAGGGCCCTTAGATTTACTTCCCCCACCCCCCCCCCGCCCTTAATCTTATGTTGTTGAGTTCTAACTTTTCCTTCTTAAGCTTGCATTTCATGCAGCATGGAAAGTGAAGCAGTTGGCTACTTCTGTTTGTTTATAGGATTTGTCACTGAATAGTTTGTGCTGGAATAATGCTACAGGAGGTTCCATACATACAAATAGTTCTTTTGAGGCTGCGCTGTGTGAAGTCATTGTTAACACACTGGATCTCACAAATCCATTTCTTTGTGGAAGCTTATACCAGTGTTAGAATTCACAGTACAAATGGATGGGCTGGGGCATCCCTTGTGCCTGGTGATAATTGTAAGACAAGTAGATACTGGATTGTACTGGAGAGCCTGGTGTCTGAATTATTTGAAGTTGTTTATTCAAAGAAAGTCAGTACAGGTATCACAAAAAATCACTGTCACAGAAAATCTAAATGGACAGTGGTCTTTACCAAGTTAATGTGGCCTGGTCTTAGGGCTCATGTTGATAATTTCTTTTTAAATCTTTCAAGAAAGAGCCAACTGCTGATAAAATTGGGCTGTGAGGATGGTGAAGGGCCTTGAGGGGAGGCCGTGTGAGGAGTAGCTGAGATCACTTGGTCTGTTCAGCCTGGAGGAGGCTTAGGGGAGACCTCACTGCAGTTACAACTTCCCTGTGAGGGGAAGAGGAGGGACAGGCACTGATCTCTTCTCTGTGGTGACCACTGACAGGATCTGAGAGAATGGCCTGGAGCTCAGTCAGGGGAGGTTTAGGTTGGCTATAAGGAAATGGTTTGTCACCCAGTGGGTGGCTGGGCACTGGAACAGGCTCCCCAGGGAAGAGGTCACAGCACCAGCCTGACAGAGTTTAGCAGGTGTTAGGAGAGTGCTCTCAAGCACGTGGTGTGTCTCTCGGAGCGTCCTGTGTAGGGCCTGGAGTTGGACTCAGTGGTCCTTGTGGGTTCCTTCCAAATCAGGAGATTTCTGTGATTCTATGAAAATCAAAGTGACATTGTCCAATGTCACAAAAGAAAAGGCAGCTTCTGCACAAGAGCCTGCAGAACCGTATTTTAAAATTATTTCTATTGGAAATGCAACATAGATGGAGGCCATGATGCTGGGGTCTACCCATTATTAGTTGCACATGTGGAGAATGTTCTGTGAATAATATTCTCAAGCAGCAACATGGAGGGGAAGGGCTCCTTGTCCTAGGGGTGATTTGTGTTTTTGAAAATGAAACAGAGACTCAAAAAAGCCCAAACCAACCTTTTAAAGCTTGGATGTCTTACACAGCATTACAAGGGAGATTCCTGTTCGTATTAACTTTTTTTTTTCCCTGTGATCTGGTTGAATTTCTTTGAATCAACTGAAACTCACACTTGTGGTGGATGCAGAGAGAATTTTCCTTTTCCTCAGTTTCATTGCTTAGCTTTTTCTTAGTGGCTTTGAATAAGTATTTCACCAGGCTGAGTGTGGTGGACCTGCTGCTTATCCTGTTGATCTTTAAAGGCGCACTTAAATTGCTGTGTTACAACTTTGAAAAATTATTTGCCATTGGTGATGAGACAAGAACTGAAAGCTTCTTAAAAACTTGAGCCACAGCTTTGTGCAGCAAAAGGCAAGAGGTTCTGCTTCTGAGCTGAACATTCAGCACCACATTTGTTCCTGGCAGGACAGCAAATTTTTAGGTGCTGTAGAACTGTTTACCTCTTGCCTGTGCTCATGTCAGTGGAGCACTTTGGGCCCTCTAGCGATGCCTGGAATGAATTACCAGGAGGGTTTTTTCAAGGGCTGCTCGTGAGAGGAGCTGGTTACTAGGAAGAGAGAAATCTATCACTTACCAACCTTTGGAAGATAGGAGGAGAGCTACTGTGACTCTGTCTCTTCCATGTAATGTGCCTCTGATCTGTAAGAGATCTCACTTCACTGAGGTTTTTCTGCCTGGCGTAGTTTCACTTTCAGTTTCTGATGTGATGTAGCTCTCTGAGACCTGGGGAATTCTGAGAATTATAAAAATCCCCTTCTTTTCCTGAATCTTAGCAGCACTGGAAGGAGACTGTCTGCTGTAGATCAGCTGCTTTTCTGGTGGGAAGTAACTGTGATTGTTAAGATTCATGTTGAAATCTGCATTATTGGTCCCTTAGAGCAGAAGTTTTTGGAGAAAGAGACATGGCATCAGTTTTGTCTCTCATCACAGCTCTGACTGAAGCCACTTTAAACCTTTCTGTGTATTTATGTATTGTGTCTGGCTGGAATCAGGCAGTGCTTAACCTCTCATGTCATAGCACAGAAATCAGAAAAAAAAATCAGTATGAGTAAAGGCTGGAAAGACTTCTTCGTTTCTTTATCGTTTCCCAGAGGGATACTTTATTCTTAGAGCATTCAGATGGTGTCTGGTAAGCTAATGCAGGAGTCCAGGCTGGGTGATGGGAATGTAAAGGCAGACAGGGAAGCTCTCCAGCGCTGGCTGAGTTGTGTGTTCAGGCAGAGGGGCCTTGCAATGGCTCCTTAAGCATAACTGGTATTTAAGTACCTCTTGGTATTTGTGTAATCTCAGCGTTGTTTGAAAAGAGTTTTGTTCTCATTCAGTAGTCCTAAGGGGAGAATTCCTGTGCTGTGAGAGGGCTTATTGCAAAGTGAAGCTCTGTGAGGGGACTCAGGGTTTTTTTTTCTCTCTGCTCCCCCTACCAAGTCTGGGATAGTCATTGTCTGGTAGGAGAGTGCCTCTCCCTGAAAGCATTCTCATGTAAATTTTAGGGCATTTAGCCTTCTTTCTTTCACATGTTTTTGGAAGTTTCTCTTTCACTGGTAGATGTGTTTGGAAATGGCAGCTAAGGTTGGGATTACTAAAATGCAAGTAAGTTTCCAATACAAGTGGCAAAGCCATTCCCCATGAAATGCTGAAGGCATGGCAGGGTCTCTGGGGCTTGGTACCCAGATACTGTACTTTATCTCTCCTGAATTTCACCAATCTGCCCAGACATCCGAGGGCAGATGATAAAAACAAACAAAGCCACCACCACCAAACAAAACCGCCCAAACACATGGGTGAAGAAGTAAGAAATCTCACCAAAGCTTTGTATTACCAGCAGACTTGGTCTCCCACGGTGGCTGCCTGAATGTGCACCCACATGTGCTGAAGTGTGTCAGCTCTGGAGACTTCAGTCTGTTTGGAGCTGATGCCAGTAACACCACCACCCTGCTCCAATAGCCACCAAAGGTTGCTATTGTCATCCTGGGGCTTGTAGCTTTTTCTCATGAAGATTTTGGTTATTGACACATTTATCTTCCCTGTCTGTGTGAGCATGGTGTTGATCTTGTATTGCAGCTGCACTTCACCTGTCTGAATGTTACAATGATCATAGCTGTGCTGGTGTTTAAAATATGAGAGAGGAGGGGTGTTTTTTGTATGATCTGATTATTTTTTAATTTCATTATTATTATTTGTGTGTGAAGATGCTGTGAGAATGGACATAGCTGTGCAAAGCAGTAGAATTAATGCCAGTTTATGAATACGGATTTTTATTTTTTCCCTTCTCTGCAGTCTTAAAGAATATCCTCACTTACAATAAGGAGTTCCCCTTTGATGTTCAGCCTGTCCCACTCAGGTAAGAGAGAACTGAGTCACTTCATATACAGATATGTGCCTGAAAGGGAGCATGGCCTGGACCCTGGTGTGCACCTGAAACACATTTCTAGAGATATCTGCTTGTCATACTGCTTTGTGTAAACTGGTTAATAAAGAAACTTTTGAAATTATGTTTGTTTAGGTAGCACCAGAAATCAAGACCATGCTTTTAGTAAAATCAACACTTCGTATAGCCCTGCATCTCTCTGAAATTGCCAGTATTGTCTCTTGGTTTTAGACTCTGTGCTTTCTATTGGTCTGTGTCAAAGTCTGCAGGCAGAGGTAGAAGTTAAAAGTATGAAAGGACATTAAAGAGTGTTGTCCCTGCTCTGTACTCAGATGCTGAGTTGTGAATTGAAAGCCAGATGATGAGTGAGTGTTGGTCTCATTCTTCTTTCTTGTGTTTTACAGGAAGATTTTAGCACCTGGAGAAGAGGAACACTTGGAGTTTGAGGAGGATGATGAGGAAGGAGGAGCTGGAGCAGGGTCTCCAGACTCTTTTCCTGCTAGAGTTCCAGGTAGGGGCACTAGCCTTGCCACGCCAGCCTCTCTAGCATCTCTGAGTTCTGTCTCTGAGAAGCCTCTTTTTCCACCTGTGATTTCAAAAGTTTGGATGGGGAGCTACAGGCTAATGTAAACAAACCCTAATGCTATATTGGAGAACCACAAGGGTAGCCAGAGAACTTTTTTTCTCAGCAAAAAATATCTTACTGTGAAACAGCTGTATGGAGAACCTGTGAGGGTGGAACCATCTACCTCAAATAATTCACCTTTATTCCTGACTCAAACTCTGTATTTTCATCCCATGCACTTTCTTAACTATGTGAAATGTCTCAAATGTGTTCAAATGTAAATTGTGACAATGTTTCTCCTGCAAGGAGCAGCACATCCTCCTAGAGATGTGATAAGTTGCTGCTGGTTATTTTTGTGTGGCCTGTTTTGATGAGACAGGGGCTTGGAGTGAAGCCAAGCTCTGAGAGGACAAAGAGGGGTTTTGGTTTTGATAGCTTAAGTCCTTGTCCATGTGAAGCACTTGTAGAACAGGACATACCTGCAGATTCTAGAGAAGGTCTTCCTGTAGCTTCAGGTTTTGACTTTTTAGATGTTCCAACAGAGGTTCTTTAGGTTCCTGGTGTAATTTCTTTGCAGAAGAAACAAGTTTTTAGTTTCAGAGCTGGCTGGCAAACTTTGTATTTCAGGAATGAGATAACAAGTAAGGACACCCATACTGGAATTATGGTCAAAACAGCTGGGGTGTTGCATTACTTATGCCTGGAGAAAACACATCTGTGCCCTCAAATGTGAGCCCAAGCACAGTGCTGAATATGGTCCCTGCAGGCTGACCTGATGTGGACATGCAAACTTGGTACATGTTTATGCCAAGCTCCCAAACAGGCTATAATATATTGTGATGTTTGATTGCAGACATTTGCTGTCTCAATCCTTGTTATTCACCACGATAAATCCATTCATGGAGATGCCTTCTGTCTGTCCCAAGTGCAGCAGAGAGACCTTGAGTAGCTGTTGGTGTGGTGGTGAATCAGTAAGGCCATGACCATTGCCACAGCGCCAACAGTTACCTCTGCAACCCATGAGAGCTGTGTGCGTGTAGTGGGTATAGAAGCTGTGTATGGGCTTAAGGAAGAGTGTAAGTAGGTGATAAACAGGCTGAGTTTACAGTTAAATCCTTTTCAAAGGAGAATGGCCAAGTTGGAAAGAGGAGAGGCTTGGGGCATATACTTCCCTATAGAATTATTCCTCAGTAAGATCATGCTTTTAAGAGGAGGTGAGAGCAAGTCCTGACTGACTGCTGTTTTACGTTGCCATCTTATTTAATAGACTGTGTATGTGAGTTTTCTAAATGGCTTTTTTCACATTAAGGTAAATGGCCCCATAGCTACAATAATCTAAAGCCATAAGGTAGTTTTGTACTACTTGTTTCCCCAGTAAAGGCAAATACTGTTTCCCCACTGAAGGCAAATATTGTGAAGGCAAATACTGTGGTGTTTCTTACCAGGCTGGAGGTTGGTCTGTTGCTTTTCCCCTGGATGATGAGGCTTAAACAAAAGCAGTTTGCAGCCTTCTGGGGTGAGCCTTATGAGTAAAGTGAACTTTCCCTGTTGAATTGGCAGTTGTCTCCTTGCTTTGATGTGCCTTTAATCCATAGTGTGTCACTGTACTGTCTAACTGACCATGGTCTTGTCTTCTCCATGCATGGCTTCATCGTTATCACATTGCCCCATTCATCTAACGCAGGAGCCAACAAAGGTATGGGAACCTTTTAGTCTGTACGGTAATTTCTGTGCTCACGTTCATGTAGCTGTTGTCCTCTTCATTTAGTGCCAATCCTCACAACAGAATTCTTGGTAACCATCACAGTACTGGACACCTATGTGTAGGTCTTCATTTGCCTTCAGTGCGAGGAAGAGGGAAGGTCATGTTTGTTGACTCCCCTTACACAGCTCTCTGGAAGTCCTGCTGTATTAATGAAGAGGTTCTGGGTTGTGGTGTAGCCAAGGGTAGGTGTACCTAGATTTTATTTACTGGAATACACATTTTATGGGAAATCTTACACAGAGAGTATTTGTTTAGTTAGACTTCTGTGCTGTGTGGAGCTGAACTGACCAATGGCTTGCTGCCTTTAACAGCAAACGTTTCCTGCCTTTCTCCTGGTTATATAGGACTTTATTCCAGTCCTGTGCTCTTCTGTGAGCCATTTCACTTTGTGAGCCCAGCAGGAGACTTGCTGCTTTTCCCCCCTTTCTCTGAATTGGGATTTGGGAGGGAAGAGCCTGAATGCCTGTGTCTTGGTGGCAGTGAGCTGCTGGGCTGGCTCACTGTTTGTCTCTGAAACACACTTGGAGGAGGATACTTCTTTCATTTGTAGGTGCTCCCGTCCCCCTCTGGCAGAGGTGCCCTGTGGTTGTGTCTGGCGTGGCTCAGTTTTCTGCTGAAAGGCCTCAGTGTGAGCCTGCTCAGGGGCCCAGGCTGTGGTGGCAGACAGGGGTGTGGTGCCCAGCCCAGGAAGGCTGTACCGCAGGGAGGGCACTGTCACCTACTGTAGCTCCTGTGTAAAGTGGCTGCAGAGGCTCCAGGACAGGCCTGCCTGGGGCTGTGGCTCACGGGAGACAGGTTACAGTCAGCTGCTCTAGTCCACTGCTGGCCTGGCTGTTTCTCCTGCTGGGGCAGGAAGGAAACAGTGCTCCTTGGATCCTATCTGTCCTACTGTTCTCTTGTGTCCTGGAAGTGAGCTTGACTCTTCTGTATATTGCAACTCTGCAATTTCATACATTCTGGAAAGCATTCTTCAAGAACAGAATAATTTCTCTTAAGCCACTGTTCTTAAAATAAACACCAGGCTGAGGCATCTTTCAGGTGATTTTTCTTTCAAGTAGCACATCACTTGAGTGAGGGACAGAAAAACTCAAGGCTACAGTTGTTCCTGGCTCTTGGGGGCTGTGCTGCTTTTAGGAGACAACTGAGAGATGGCAAAGTTTTGGGCCGAAGAGAAGGCAGGCTTGGTTCTACCTTCATTTAGATTGAAATAAAGTCTGTCTTTGAACATCTCTTCAGGAAAGACAGCAAGATTAACTAGAGCATGTGCTGCTTTGCAGAAATGAGGCCGTCTACTACATTTGCTTTTTAACATTTCTCCCACTGTAGTCAGAAGCCTGTCCCATTGCTCAGAACACTGGGTTGAGATCTGCTGTACTGTGTTGGGAGGTGTCTGCACACATGGTACTTTGGAGGCCATGTGTCTTCTCAAGACAGGAAATACAGAAACACACAGCATCAGAGATGGGAATTCAAATCTTGCACATGATCTTGAGAGGGGGATTGGATGTGGGGAACGCTGATGAAATCTTGCTGAAGCTGTGGCTGTAGTTCTCGGAGCAGAATGCAAAGTCCCCTCTTGCAAAGCCAATCTCTCATAGGACAAAAACTCTATGATTCTCCAGCTCCTCAAGCAGATAAAGAGGAAAAAAAATAGTGTCAAGAAAAAACCAAATTGGACTTGTCAAAGGAAATTATTACTTTGTTTAGATCTCCAGCCTTGGGATAACTTATTTTTCTCATTAGGGAATGAAAATTTTAAATCAAACTTGCTCACAAGCCTGAGCATTTTCTGTCCTGGTGCTTGTTTATCTAATAGGGGAGAGGGGCTTGGAGTGTGCCAGTTTTCACGAAATTCAGCATGAAGTAACCTACTCTGTTTTTGATGACAGAATATCAAGACTTTTAGTGAGTTTGAACAGTCTGGATTTCTTGCCAGCTGCACTGTCTTCCTCAGCACTGTGAGGATTCATTTATACTGACCACCAAGTTTTGATGCTAAATGTTGATGCAGAGCTGGGAACTCCTTTAAGGCAGAAGGAAACTAGGGGGATGCAAATACTTTTCTTTTTTTCTCTTTTTAAGTAAAGGCCAGTAGAACTCAGTTAAGAATCAATTTTCTGGTTCCCTTACGTGCTGTGGGATTTGCAACAATGCCATTTTCCTCCTTAATCTCCCAGTCTAAATGTTCAACATGTAGCCAAGTCATGTTCAGTGGGGTGGGACTCCTGATCAAGTGTCTGAACCTCCTGCAACTGCAGATTGAATCCAGCGTTCCAAATTTAATCCTCAAAAGTTGTATCAAGTGAGTTCCACGAGTGGGTTACTCTGCATGACAGCAAGAAATAACACTTTAAACAATGCTCCCCTCTATTCTTACAGCATTAGGTTTTTATCAATTGATTTGACTTGAGTTTTTTTTGGGGGTGGGGTTGAAATCTGTCAGATGATGTTGTGTGTCTGTGCACACAGACATTCCCATAATACTGTGTGCTACTGGGATATGATTCTTTGGACTTTGAACCCCCTAAGGACAGCATCTTCCATGAGAGAAGATGACCCAAGCAAGGCCTCTGCTGTGAGATGACACCAAGGGTTAATAATGTGCTTTACTCTTTCCAGGTACTTTATTGCCCAGATTGCCATCTGAACCCGGGATGACGTTACTCACCATCAACATAGAGAAAATTGGTCTGAAAGATGCTGGGCAGTGCATTGATCCTTACATCACAGTCAGTGTAAAGGGTAATGATTTCTGTTCTGCCTCCTCGGTGCTGCTTTGGACAGAGTACATTTTCTGAAAGCTCTATTGATTTTTCAGCCTGCCAGGAAAATCATTTGTTGGTACTTCTATTGTGGATTTAGGGCTTCTGCTTTAATGAAGGGTGGAAATATTCTGCATTTGAGAGCTACTGGGAGGTGAATCTCTGCAGGATACCCTCCTCTCTGTGCACTGAGGGGCACCTTGTCCATGCTGGGAGCTGAGGGACTTTGCCCTACTTCTCCACCATGGCTTCTGCAGCTAAATACAGATCTGCTTGGACTGGGTGTACTCCCCACACATACGGGTCTCTGGGCTTTCTGGAGATGGGGAACCATGACCACTGACTCCATTCTTGCCCTCTCATTTAAATAATTTTGTAGTAATCCAAATATAATCTTACCAGGGTTGAGGTTTGAGGAATGACTAAGAAGCTGGGAAGGAAAGCTTGCAAGTGAAATAAAATAAAAAATATGTGTTAGCCTGGGCAGTGAAATGTTTCAGCCAAAGCTTGGTGGGCTGAGAGCCTCCATAAATCTGGAGGAATCTCCCTCTTGTCAGTGCAGGATAGGCAGCATTAGGATTTCTGTATTTCAGATGGTAACATAGTTGGTGTCTTTTGAGGCTGAGGTTTTTGGTATTCACACTCTTTCTAGTAGGAGTATATGTCCCCCATTTTGCATTTCTTAGCAGGAAGCCCCTGTAGTCAAAGTTTCTTACCTTGTCCTGCTTTACTTCTGCTTTTCTTTACAGTCTTTGTAGGCAGATGATTATTTTTGTTTATCATGCAAAAATCTGTAGCTGAGCCACTATCATTATTATCAGTTGTGATAATGACCTTGTATGTGTCCTCTTTAGATGTGCTATTGGATACCAAATGTAGGGATGGAACACTTGGTAGATGTGTGATCAGTGCTTCCTCCACCAGACATGTCCTCTGGCAGCGGTATCACAGTATTAAATGTCCTTTGAATACTTATCAGGGCTTGGAAAGCAAACATTCCTTGTTCCTTGCCACTGAAGTGTTTGTCTCCTTGCACATTGTTAGAACTGCTGCTTGCCTTTAGAGGTGCTTGCTCTCATTTCCCTTTTGGAGCTAAGGGAGACTCTTTATTGCTGGGCTTGCTTTCCCAGGTCTCTCTGTTAACGTGTGGCTCCCTATTTCCAAACTCATTTTCCTATAAATGGTGGCTGCTAAGTAATGATGTAGAAAATAGGATCAAAAAGTGAGTGTGTGGGCAGGGTATGGCTGAGTCTGCTAATGGTGTTTTTTGATACCTCTATTTCTCAAGATTTTTGGTCAGGAAAAGTAACTCTGAAGACACGTTTTGTCACTGTTAGTAGCCTGACTACACATAGTAGCTGATTTCCTTAGTGCTAAAGCAAGCTGCTCTTCTGCAGGTTTGGAGAGCGCTTTGTTGCAGATGCAGCGTTGGCAATCCCAGCCCATGCCCTGGATGAAGGGCATCACTAATGCTCCAGGGCCTCCCCTGTGCTCCAAGTACGACCTCCGTACCTGCAGTCTTGGCCACAGAGGAAATGAGCAACTTCCTCTGCCTCCTATGATCAGGAGATAGTAAGAGGACAAATGTACCCCTGGAAACAACAGAGGCTTAGTGAGAAACAATATTGGCTGTGCCAGAGCAGCACAACCTGTGGCCCTGCAATGCCTCTGTGGAAAAGCCAAGAGGAATAATGCACAGAGCAGGGCATACACAGGATGTGTGAGCTGTGCCAGCTGTGCCCTCTGTGGAGGGCAGCCTTTGGTGTGTGTCCCACTTGGACTGGAGCTCTGCTGGAGTCCTGTGTGCACAGGGAATGGAGTCTTCTGCTGATAGCAGAAAGAAATGCACTCTTAAAAATAAAAAGAGGGATAATTCCATTTTTTTATCTGAAATATTGCTGGAACTGTAGTTGCTTTCATGTTGCAATCAAAAAGAAAATTAACTGACTGTGGTGGGGTATGATTGCCCCTTATTTTGGTTGAGTGAAAACATCCAAGTGTGCATTAACTTTTTGTGGCAGGATTAGGAGAGACTCACAAATCTCTTAAAGCTGAACCTTAAAGTCTGAGAAGCTTCTGCCATTCTCACGCTGTTTCTTTCCTGCAGATTTGAATGGGATTGATCTGACTCCTGTACAAGATACTCCTGTGGCTTTGAGGAAGGAGGACACATATGTCCATTTTAATGTGGACATTGAGATTCAGAAACACATTGAAAGACTAACAAAAGGTATGTGAGGTACCAGAGACCCGAAACAGGGCCCAGGAGCTCTGGGAGCACAGACACTGGGCTGCTCCTGAGCTGCTGCTGCAGGGCTCAAGATCCAGACAGGGATAAAAATAGACCTGTCCCTTTCAAATTGGTTGTTGGGGTGGCTCGCAGGCAAGGGAGAAATGAAAAGAAATAAAAACAGAGCAGTCTGCTCTGCTACACTGGTATTGAGCTGCTTTATCACCTGCTTAGTCATTGTTACCTGGGTGTGAGCAATGGAGTGAAGAGTTTAAGCTGCTGAGCGTGCAATGAGCGTTGTAAGAACACAGTGTAGCTTTGGAGTAAACAACAGAAGTGTTGGAGATAATTCTCTTCAATTTAAGTAGAGCAACTTAATGGCAGATAAGTTTTCAGATAACTCTTAGTCATAATTGTTAACTTTTCTATTCAACCTTTATTCCCTCTAGGTGCAGCTATTTTCTTTGAATTCAAACACTACAAACCTAAGAAAAGGTTTACTAGCACCAAGTGCTTTGCTTTCATGGAGATGGATGAAATTAAACCTGGGGCAATTGTTATAGAACTGTAAGTGACTCACAATTATGGATGACAATGAAAGAGGAAATGAACCAGCCTTAGGTTACAATGTGTGGCTTGTTGCATTAAGGAAGGTTTCTTGGACTCATTAGCTTGCCTTCAATAAGGAATATTTTATTTTTAATAACAAAGGGAAGATAAAATGCTTTTAGGCAAATAAGACGGTTTAGAGACCCTTCTCAGAAACTAGACAATTTCCAAATAAAATGCTGGTGTTTGTAACTTAATTTTGTGTGAATTTAACAAAGTCTGTAGGGGAGATTTTAATTTGGAGCTTAGTTTGAGTGTCAGATAGGCTGTATTTTTAAAAAGTAATCAACTCACAATTTTTTTGTACAGAACTTCTCTAGCAGAAATCTGATTTGAGGCATGAGATACTGATTTGCAATTAAATTTATCTACATTTCAGAGCAGTATTGAGTGGTTGTGGTGTGCATCCTCCTCTTGCTGAGTTGCTGAAGGTCTGAGGGAGGGGGTTTGAGGGTTGGGGTTTGGAGTTTTTTTCCAAGAAGAGGGTGAACTTTGCAATTCTGGGCACCTCTTGGAAGACTGCTTAGTCTGTGCTAGCTGGAGCACTTCTGAAGAGTACTGAGTAACTGATACTGGGTCTCCTACAATCGAGTATTATGTTGGAAATCTCCTTATAAAAATATTGCATTTATTTATGTATTGACTTCTTTTTTTCCTGTGAAAATAATCATCCAGAGAAAATACCATTTCTTCCTGTAAATCTACTCGTTGCTTCCAGCAAGCCTTGTGAGATGTATTTAAAAGATGAGGGTAATAATATCTGTATTATTATTAAGGACGAGCTTTCTAGTTTGCATTCACCTTTCTGCACAGCCATTAGCACTTGGATTAATGCACTTTCTTGTGGTTACAGGTACAAAAAGCCCACTGACTTTAAAAGGAAGAAATTGCAACTGTTGACCAAGAAACCACTTTACCTTCACCTCCATCAAACATTGCACAAGGAATGACCCCAGTTGTGAGACCTCTGTGAACTGAACCACAAGTCCTGGTAGCTGTGTAGTAGCCTTAGGCTCCAAGGGGCAGGAAGACGACTCTGTTCATGCCAGTAGGTCACACGGGACCATCACCCACTGCACAGCACTACTTCAGGGGCAGGGACAAGCCCACAATGCAAGTGCAAGATTTTTTTTAGTAACTTCCAGCTACAGGTTTTTCCAAGAGCCCTGAAATAGGTTGACTGCTTTTCCTAAGTTTGCTGTTCATCACTTTTTATCTTTAACTGTTATTCTCCTTTTGCCTCAAGCTCCCCCTGAGGATGGAGAGTGCCCCTTTGCCAAACCTGCAGCAATAAAGATGTGGCAGGCCTACTACCTGTTTACACTGCTGTGCTATTGTAGTTCCTCTCATCTGCATTTCAGAGTCCTCTGGAGTAGGCAGGGTGACAGAAGACTGGCAGAAGGATGAGGTGGGCTGGGAAGGAGCTTGAGGTACTGCAAGTGCTTTGAAGTGAGGGAGAGGAGGATGCGGGTCAGGTGTGTGGCCACGAGTCTGCGTGGTCGGGTCAGGAGGAGGATAACTGCAGATGAGAACAGTGAACTATGATTTAACAGCATTGCCTGAGTTTTCGATACATGTTACACTCCTTTCAATCACTGTTACTCCCTAATAGAGCTATTATTTTCTTGTCACAGAGTGGTTTGCAAAGGTGGGTGGGGATAGAGAGGCCTTCTCCAGGGCTTTGTCCTGGTGGTAGTGGGCATTTTGTCATTTCAGTGACAGCAGGACAGGCCCTCAGTGCTGAAGTGTCAATTTTCCAGAGCTCTGTATAAAGCAGATCTGGCTAGCAGGCTGACCCACCTCTTACATGAAACTGCTGTTCTTATGGAAACTGATTGTTTGCAGTTTTCTGCATATTTTGTGCAAGTCTGGAAACTTACTCAAAAATTACCTTTTTATGTAAGTAGATAGGATTATCATTTATTTTCTATATTTTTGATTTGGTGTGTAATAAGCTGCAGGACATTGGCTTATTATGACACACTTGCATTCACCTTTTGACCTGAAAAAGGGACAGAAGTAGAACCCAGTCAAATCTTTCATCTATTTGCGTGGATATTTAATACAATACTTTATGGTTTGATAAACTTCTTGCATATCTAACTAGTGCCTGAATACTCTGCTATGCTAACTAAAGACCCAGCTCCCAGAATAGTGTCAATTATTTTAAACAGCCTGGATGCAGGTGTATCATCCATTCCTTTTTTCTGTCACCTCACCCTAACATGTTACATCATATGTTAAGGGAAGGGATGTTACTTTTCCTCACGCTGTTTGTCTGTCTCCACTCAGCTGTTCAGCATTTTTGGCTTTACCATCTTGATTAGGATAAAAAGCTGGTTTTGAATGTCCTAATCTTCTTGCCTTTCTTTGCTCTGGTATTACTAGGGATGATGTTATTTAGGTGTTACAGCAGAAGTCAGCATCACTTTCAAATTCCAGTCCTGGTTGGAGGGAAAAAAGGGCAGTTAAATTTTTCTCTTTATGGGTCTTTACAATACCCCAATGGGTTTAAAGCTGATGGGTGACTATCACGCTATCCCTGAGAGTTATGGAAACACCGCTGAATGCAGCATTCTGGACACCAGACAAAAGGAGGATACCTACATTGATGAAAAACAAATATAAATCTCCTCTGAACTCTGCAAAAGGACAGAGCATAGCATTTGTCTGTGGCTGCAAATAAATCTGAGCTTGGCCCATTTACCTGTTAGTGATCCCTGGCTGGCTCAGGACTTGCTCTCACTGAGGAACTGCAAGCACTGAGTGTCCCTGGAAGGTGGAAGGGCTGGTTCTGGAGTTCATTCCAGCTCTGCCATCCAGGGTAAGCACTGCAGTTGGGTGTGTGTGTCCAAGGTGACTCCTGGTGCATCCAGAGGGAGATTCCATCTGATTTTTGTTACTGTTAGCTGGGATGGGCAAGGGAGGAGACATTGAGCATCACAAAGGCTTGTATGGGGAAGGAAAGATCCTGAACTTGGAGAACCTGAATCTCAATCACAGGTGTTCATCAATTTGTGTGTCATCAGCCACCATGCAAACTGAAATAATGTCCCTTGAATACAAACCCATTGTTTCTGCTGCTTACCTGGACCCTTCCCCAGCTTGTAGATGTCTGTATTAATGCCAGTTATATGAAATGTCAACTTTGAAGTATTTTTGTTAAATACACAAGTAGAGCTTTGTATTTAACTGATTGTGAATTAATGTCTGTTGAGTGTGAAATACCATTTTTAAAGTTGCTTCTATCCTTTGACTTTTTTCTATGAACCGTCTCACTGCCAGGACTGCTGCTGCACACACCACAGGCTTCAGGATTGTTTTATGCTTCAGTGATGTTCCAGCTTGTCTTTCATCTGAAATCTAAAGCTTTACACTTGTACTGTAAGAATGTAGCACCTAGATGGTAACTTTAATGGCTGCTTGTACTCTGGCAGTAAAGCTGTAATGGCCTCCCAGTAGGGTTTTTTATTATTCCGCATTGTTTTCCTTTTTTTCCTCCCTCAGGCTAACTTTTGTACTGTGCACTTGTGAGAAACCTTACTCACTGAGACAGGCAGAGGCCTGGTATTCCAAATACTTGCACTAACACTTCAACAGCTGCAAGTGTAGGGTGTGTTTTTAAAGTTATGCAGTGTTGGTAGCTGCAGTAGAGGTTTACGTGGTTTACATCTCCCCACTCTGCTTTACAGAAACCTACTTTCTTTTTTTGATGTAAGCAAGTAAAAAGGCTGTCCAAATCCAGCCTTCCTGTTAAAGAACCTGAGTTGCTCTTAACCTGAGGAAGATGAAAATTCGGCTCTCAAACCTTGCTCGATGCTGCGAGGTGCTCTTGAAAGCAGAAAGCAATTAGGGAAGTTCTAAGTTTCTCTAGCAGAGAGGCACTGTGGAAACACAGGTCAGCTCCACAACTTCATCAAGGTTTCCAGCTCTGGAAGCTGTATCCTCCATGGTCCTCATTACATGAAGCAAGTCCATATTGTGTCAGAGCAGTTGAGCCTGAGGGTAACATGGTCATTACCCTGCAGCAGCATTAATTTGGCCTTGATTCTGTTCTTGTACTCAGAAGTGTAGCATTCTCTGTCACATTACTGAACTAACGTCCTTTCTGACCAAAAAATGGCACTGAAACAAAGCCTTTGGGGCTTAGCAAAAGGAATTTTGCTTTTTATTTTAACTTTCCTTTGAATACAGTGTCATTTGTGCTTCTGATCTCTGACCAGATATCTTGTTTTTTAAAAAACCCCAGAACCTCAGAGTCCTCATGTACCCCTGGCCTACAGTAACTGCAGCTCAATGATGTGATGGAGAAGGCAGGTTGGATAGCATTTTACTTATAAAATTATTTCCACAGGAAATGATTTGATTTACATTTTTAACGAAATTAGTTCATTCGCCAACTGGTTACAAAGGCTACATTGAATTAAAACTCTCCACACAGGTACTTCCTTCCTATTGCACTTTTAGAGTAGGTTCAAGTCCATCACAGAAAGGTTCTTGCAGCCCAAGTGGATGGATGAGTTTGTGATCATAAATGCACATGTCTGTAGCAACTGGATAAAAATTAATCCTGCAAAAGCTGAGATATACTGAAATGAGACCAATGTCTTCAAACCAAGAGCCATTTCCTAGAGTTCTGCCCGTGGGAAGCACACAGGGATCAGTTCCGCAGGGCGCTGCGGGCAGGGATCCTGTGCTGGGGCTGTGCGTAGTCCTTGGAGCCGGCTGCCCTCAGTCCCTGGGTGCCGGCGGAGGCAAGTCTCTGTTGGGAGAAGGAGCATAGTCCCTGGAAGCCTGTGGGGGTAGCCGTGGGCCTGGAGGATAATCCCTGGGGCCAGGAGGGCCGAAGGGGCGGAAGGGAGGGTGCCCACGTGCGTAGCCTCTGGGATCAGGGGGAGGCGGGAGTGGGCCAGGAGGCAAATCTCTCATTCCTAAACGTGGACTCGGTAAGAAATCTCTTCCAGCTGGAGGTGGCAAGGGAGCACCACAGCCTAGAAGGAAAGGAAATCACAGAATTAAATGAAATCTTGCTTTAACCTAAACAGAGAAGCTCCTGATTAGTTCCTCAGTTTGTCATTTTCTGGAGCAGCTCTGGAGTGGATCACTGACTGTCACATGCGACTCTTCAAAGCCCACAAATTGTATTCTAGGGACTTTTGGCTGCTGGTTTCCATTTCAGAGTAAACAAGGAAAAATACCTTGGCACGAAGGAGGCTTGAAAAAACCCACCCTGTCCAAGCTTACTGAGGCAGCTAAAGCCCATGGAGCACGAGGAAGCCGTGTGCTAAGGGAAAGCAGATCAGACTCCAAGAAGTGAAGTGTCAGCACAGGGCATTGCAGCCGTACCTTGGGGCCCAGGGAGAGGCCGAGGCCCGAAGTGTCCCCGCAGAGGAGGTGGTGGTGGTCCATAGCGAACGGGTGGAGGCAGCGGAGGTCCCATCACTGGGGAGCTCATCAGAGGTGTCCCAGGGAAAGGAGAGGGGCCTTTGGCACCAGCATTACCCTGGGCAAGATGAGGTTACGCTTCAGTGAGTTACTGCAGCAGACAAGGACTGACACTGCTCAACAACCCGACCACTCATCCAGAGGCAAATAGGTACAAGACGGGGGAGAAACAAAAATGAAACCAACATACTCCAAGCCACATTAACCAGGCAGAAAACAGGGACAGTTATGGCACCCGCATCATCCCTTCTCCCAGAACACTGCTGGCACTACCCCGGAGTGAGTGGTTAGCGAGACAAGTTTGTTTAGATGAAACTGTACTAAAGAAAAGTTCAATCCCTGCTGAGGTGTCCTTGCTGACACCCCTTTGGTAAAGGACCTGGAACTTCAAATTACACATGGAATTGTGCTTAAACATCACAGGTAAGTCAGCTGCTTAGGATTATTGTTGTAGTCACTCCAAAGTCCTCAACAAGAAGAATCTCATTTCCTCAATCCCACAAAAACCAGAGAGCAACTGCTCATCATTAGAGAAGCCGTTTGAGACAGAGGGATGAGCCCTTGGTTAGTTCCACAGAGCAGTTGTTATTCAGCAGTTCAGAACACCAAGCCTGTTATTCCTCTCCATCAAAGCAGCATCACCATGTCCAGCCTCTGAATACTCACTGCAGCTGGTTCAGTGGAGGAAGGTGAATCTGTAGTTACACTGGGGGCTTCAGACTCTTTGGGAGAGGGTTGCTTTTGGGGGTTTTTTGGATAGCGAATAGGGATAGTGACAGGATATATACAAGACAAAACATGATACAGTTAAAGAAGCAGCAGGAAGTACAGTGAATCATGTATTAGAACAGCTTCCTGAAGGTTGGGGTGTTCTCAACTCACCACTCCATCCATTGCTGTGGAAGGGGAGGAGGTTCTTGGCTCACTGCTGATCAGGGATGCCACAGCAGGCCCGATATCTAAAAAGAGAGCCGTGAGTAAGTGTCCTACCTCCCTAGCATAGGGAAGGTGGGCTTGAAATTGCCTTTTTGAAGGGGAAGAGTAAATGAGTAAGTTGCAGTTATTTGCAGACCACACAACTTACCAGGAACAGACATCCTTCCAGGTAGCTCTGGTGGCCTTCGTGGGGCAGGGGGGCCATCCACCATTGTACCTTAAGGGAAAAAAGAACCCCCGAGACCCTAAATAACACTGGCCCAAGCTATTTCTATTAAAAAAACCCACTGTCAACCACTTATTTGTGTATTAATAAAGAGGTATCAATATCAACATCATTCCTAGAACTAAGATCTGACCTTAGTATTCCTGGGTTTGTAGCGTAAGAGGGAGTTGTCACAGAAGGGGAGCTTCACTGCTTACCAAATTCACCCCTTGCGCCTTCCCTTCGAGGAGCAGAGAGGGGCCGGGCAGGGACGTCAATCATCTGTGTGGGGGATGGATTTCCTCCACTCACAGGTGATGGGCCAGAAGAGCCATCTCTGCTTAAGGGCCCTATGCCAAAGTATAAAACCACTCAATTTACTTTTCTACAATTTACCACAGCCCTGTTTTTATAATATACTGACTCCAAGACCAAGGTTTTGGGAGAACCAGCAGCCTTTACCTCGTCGTGGTGGGATTTGGCGGTCAGGTCTGCCTGGAGTTGGCTTTACAATGACTGGTCTTTGAAGCATGATGATTTTTTGGTTTACTTCTATTAATCTGATTTTGAAAAATAAAGGTTTCTTATTCAAGCAATACATGTGAGTTGTATCTACTATAATGTTAACAAGGCAAACTACATTGTAAAATGTTACAGCTTTCACTAAGAAATCTTATTTTAACCATCAAAACAGATTAACAGTAGTTAAAATTAGTAACTCAAAAATTCACTGCACATTCTGAGCTTCTTCTCCCCCAGGCAACTCCCAGCATGTTCAAAGAGCAATAGAGAGGATCTGTTCTGTACTTACTTCTGTCTCAGGTTTGCTGCTTCTCTTTTCTCTTCAGCCAGAGCTCTCTCAGCTGAGCGGGCAATGAGCTGGTAGGGAAAATTTTGTCAACTGCATTAATGGTACCAATGTGAAATGAAATACAAACTGTTGGCATTAGAAAAGGAAGAACATTCTTACCCAGTTGTCATGTGCCTTTTTCTCATGAGCAGCAATCTGAGAAGAAAAGAAATTATTTCGTTTTTATCCAACTACCAGTATTTCCAATAACTCACCACAGAGCACTGGAATGATAAAGTAAAAGATGACACAATAACCAGCAGCAAGCAACAAGTTTACCTGGTTTTTGTAAGATCTCTCTGTTTTTTGCAATTCTTCCTCCATATCTTGGATCCTTTGCCTGTACAAAAGGAAAAAGAGGGGAAGGAGATACTTTGAATGAATTTTCCACAATAGCTGAAATAAAAGGAAAATCATAATCTTAATAAATTCAAGTTACTTGTAAACTTTCACTTCCTCGATGGCCAGCACAGCTTTTTCATCTGCAGCACTCAATTTCTGCTCCTTCTCTTGACGCTCATACTCTTCCTGGGTTAGTTTTCTGCATAGGGGAAAAAATGCACCATATAGTCCAGCATTCTACACATATTGCAACTCAAAAATCAAGGTATTCCCCTGCCAACGACAGCAATGTCAGGATCTATAATAGAGAGTGAGATCACAGAGAGAAAAAAGATTTCTTAGGAAGAGAGACAGAAATCCTATCTTTTGAAACCAACAGACAAACCATTTGTGTATAAAACCTCAAAATTAACAATATGGAGTTGACTAGAGAGTTCTGTCAGCTTCTGAAGACCTATTAGTCAGAATCTATTAACTGCAGATAGTTCATCCCTTCAGATCCTGCAGTTTTCCTAGCAATTCCACAGATTGCAATCGAGATTTACAAAGGTACAAACAAGTAAATACACTGGACTGACACTAAGCAGGGGAAATGAAGAAATGAATGTGTGGTGAGAAGGGGGAAATTTAGGACCCAGATGACAAACACATCCAATAGTTATTAACCATGTGGCAAGTTTTTTTCAAGTATTCTCCATACCAGTTTACTACATGGCAAATTTCCATAGTCTTTTTATAACTTCATAACTTCACAATTCACTATTTTTTTGATTTTTGATATTTTTCTGGGAAGTATTTAAGAGGTCCATAGTATGTTCCTAACTTACAAGAGCTATCCCACAAAACTGAAACCATTAAACTAGTAGCAAGTTAACTATTGCCAATAGCCAGTTCAACATAATCCATTTCCTTGGCTACAAATTAAAGCACTTTTCCAGAAAAAAAATTGCAAGAAGTTCTTAATTCTAATCAAGAAGTAAGAAGAGGCAGTGTAATCTCCAGTAAGTTTTGGAAGAACAGAAGTTCTTCACAGAGGTCAAGAGGAGGTTTTCCCTAAAATATGGGCTACCCTCCACCTCTCCATTCTACACATGGATCCTGAAGTTACAAGGTCAAGCAGTTTCACTACAGCCTCAGTTCCAACCCTGTGCTTGTTCCAACCCTGTGCTTCCCCCAACCTACACACTCAAACCTTAGAAATTTCAATTGCCTCTATATCATAATTTCAGCTTTCCTACAGAACTTAGCTGAGAATGTCTGTGAATCCTATTCTCAAATTTTCCCCACAAAACTGAGACGGTATTACAGACATTTCAGTAAGAAAACAAAAGAATAAGGAATGAACACAGATACACAGTAGATCACTGCTCACAATTCATTCCTCTCAGCTGCCATCACCAACTAAGCCTTAATTTAGCCATTTGAGAATGCAAGAAGCTCACAAGGATGAAATACTAAGTTCCTACATTACCAGAATTAGACTCATTGAACTGAAGTCAGAGTAACTGAAACAATCTAAATGGGCCCTATGTTCTCCTTGACACTTCCGGATAATGTAACAGAGCAACCACAGAATTTGCACACCAAGCCACCCACCCACACGCCCTCTCCAAAAGTTTAAAAGTAGAAGGCAATACTGTGTGTGCACACTGATAGTCTTTTTAGAATCTCTGGAATGAGAAGAAAGGGTACCAGCTTCAACCATACTGAAACAGTAGCCATCACTCATTCCAACCACAACCTCCTTCTGAGCAAAGAGCATTTGGACAGTGCCTACGATGTAACAGACAGAGTAAGGAAAGCCTTACTTCTGGAGTGCCATCTCCTTCTGCTGGTACAGTTCACCAAGTATCTCCACCTTCTGCTGAAGAGTTTTGCATTCACTTTCCAGCTGAGTTTTGGCTGACTGGAGCGAAGAGGAGTCGTGTTCCAATGTTTTTATCTTCTCTGTTGGAGAAGCAGTTGCAGTAAGAATCATTATGGCCACTTAAACACTCTGTTTTTTTCAAACCACCACCATCCTAAGGAATTATTTTGCTAGACTTACCTTCCAGCTCATGTCTTGCTGTTACTTCATCATTCAGTTTGGATTGCAGAAGATTTCTGTCTTCTTCAACTATGGATAACATAGTTTTGACCTGAAAAGAGGAGCAGAAGAGTTTATGATCATACGCATAGCAGTAATGTGACTGCATTTATGACATATGTTGTGCAACATACCCTGGAGACATCCATCATCTGCTTAATCTGAGTCTTCATTTTCTCACTCTCAAGATCTAAAAGAGAAAAATATATTTGTTCTCCCTGTTTTTTAACCATGAACAAGTCCATGAACAACTGTTAAAAGTAACACTCCCTACCCTTTATCTGGGGTAGGTCTCCTTCCTTACATGGTCAAAAAAACCAAACAAAAAACCCAACAAAAAGTGGGAATTTCCAGCCAACATATGCTATACATACAAAAAAAGAAGAAAAAAAAAAAAAATAAAGAGGATTTCAAAACCAGAGATGCAGCAAATATATGCACAACATCCCAAATGACAAACTGCCTGAATAGTTTTGAAAATATCTATTTTGGTCTTTCAGATTTAAAAAATGTGGTTACCTAAATTAGTTATCTATCTGGAGGCAAGCAGAAAGCTCATTAAAAATTCATATCAGAAATAAATGTACCAGAACAACAAAGCTGAGACTCCCAGCTTTTGGAATGCTCTTATTTACCAACCTTTATACACAGTCTTTACAACCATGTCATTACACTCATAATTTACCTAAAAGGTAATCTAAAAGCAATTATTGACCTTGTTGCCAGCTCCTCCCTTCAGTTAGGGATATTTTATGTTTGAGGATTCAAGCTGGCAGCCTCTTAGCCCACAGGCAGCTCTATATGTATGGATACCCCTTGTTCCAAGCCAGGAATACACCACAACATGTGCCTCAGCTGCCAGGTGGGACCACTGTACCTGGCAACTCTCCATTGGCCAGATCATCTCCCGGGCTCCACTCACATCCTTTGTCATCCTTCTTCGCCTCTGAATCCATGTCCAGCTGCTTCAGCTGCATAATGCAGTTAGTTAAAACCTAGTAAAGAAATCAACGGTTCATTTGCTCTGCATTTTGTGAAGTAGGACAGAATATTTTATGATGCATAATATTGAAAGAAAGCTGGTTATAGAGAACCTACTTCAATTTCATTTTCTTTGTAGGCAAGTGTTTCTTCTATGTCCTTCTGAGATTTCTGATACATTTGGATCTGCTCACGGAGCTCAGAATGCCTCTCACTCCAACCTTCGGCTTCTTTTAGCAGCTGTATGAAGCACCAAAGCAAGATGATTACTTGCTTTATTTTTAGTGCATGGTGTATGTAATTAAAGTCTATTTTACTGCCAGCTCTGGTGATAACTGATCACCATGGGACACAGATAAAGGGTAAACTTCAGTTATCAGGCTCATTGCTCCTCCACTGGCAGAACTGGATACTGGGAATCTTTCTGCAATTTATTATTAGGTGACTCTACAAATTTGACATTTTCACAGCTAACATCCCAACATCAAACTCTCACACTTCAAAATATGAGTAATTAATTGCAGTTCAGAGGTAATCAAAACACATTCCTTAAAAAGCCACATACGTCACATATGAAGAAAGAAAACAGATATTTACAATTTCTTGGAAAAGAACTGTCCCAGCATTTCAGGGCTAATTATCTTTGCTTCGGAATTGCTTTCTGGCAATTCTTCCCCATTACCTCCTTCAGGCCTGATCCCAAGTGGCAATCTTTCACTCATGCCATGACTACCACCTCAGCACAGACTTTCTGTGACTTGGCTGACAAAAACTGAATCAGTGGAACTGGCAAAGCCTTCACACCAGAGATGTGGCTCAGCTGCACAAACAGCCTGTGCAAGCAGGCACAAAGCATTTAAATTTTATTATGGCAATAGAAAACGTGGAATTCTGCCATGTTAAGAAAACAGAGACATGATGAAGCCACACTCAAAAAAACCAGCAATAAAGGCCAGATATTTTGTTTGATAGACAAGGTTGCCTGGCCTGGGCATAACTTACCTGCTCCTTGCTCTTTTTCAGTCTAGCATTCTCCTCCTGCACATGATGAAGCTCAGATTTCACCTTTTCTTCACTCAGTTTGGCTTCATTAAGGGCTATCTGCACCTACACATCAAACAAAAAGGAAGAAGACAAAGTCAAACTACAGTGGAGCAACAGCTACCAAAAAAACAGTTAAATGGAAAAGAAAAAGGAAAATATGCACAAACAACCTGCAACCTGCCAAGCCAGCATTTTCTGTTCCATAAATACAAATTTTCTTGGTAGAAAAAGTTGTGACTGTTGAGGGGGTGTAAATAAGGCTTTACCTCTGAAAGCTCTGCAGAATGCATAGTGATAGCTTCCTGAAGCTTCTCCAAAGACTTTTGGGTTTCAGAGAGCTATATAAGAAAAAGATGAGCAGTGACTTAGTGCTAGCCTGGCACATGCCTCAGCCTGAGTAGTTATTTTACCTATGTCATCTGGAGCACAAAAGGAAAAGTCAAAACACCAGCAAATGTCCATGTAAAGCAGCCATTAGACTGGCAGCAACACAGCACTGCCTTATCAATAAGGTAAGGAATAGAAACATTCAGCATATCTGAATCAACTTCCACCCCTGACTCCGCCTGTCCATGGCCAGGAAGTTCCCTGTACACCTGTGCAGTCCACAATGAAAGGAACGTGTGCTGCTGTCATTAGCAGCAACCTTTGACCAAAACAAGGCCAAAGAGCTTGTTGATATGGAAAAATCAGGCTTTAGAAAGGAAGAGAAAACAAATACCTCTGCACAACAAGAAAGAGACGCAGCTTAGAGATCTTCCCACTTAATGTAGAACAAGATGCTGCTCTAAGTACAAGAAAATGTCTCTTATCACCCTAAAACTTTCAGCTTATATTGTAAAGAAACTTCCTGGCTCCAGCTAGGAAGTATTAGACTGCCCACGAGTTGAATACCTCTGTTTGTGTATGAAAGCACATTACATAACAGTCCATCAAGATCTTACAAAAAAAGCCAAAAAACCCCTACAAAACCCCACAAAAAAAACCTCAAACAAAATAAATCAAACTAATCCTTTGATCTTGGGATAAATCTAAAATGTAATCTAATTTCTCTTTTTGAGGTGGCTCACCTTGTTTGTTCTACCTCTGCCTAACCCATCAGGTCACAACCAGCTTTTAGGGCACATCAAGCTAAAGACAATGTAAGACACAAGTGGGGTTGTTCTAACCTTGTTCTGTTTCTTCTCATTCTTTTTTCTCTCTGTTTCAAGCATGGTGTGCAGATTTTTCACTTTTTTATCTAGCTGCTGATTTGCTTCTTCCAGTTCTTTGACAGTGTCCTAAAAAAAAAAAAAGAAAAAAAAAATGCAAAATACCAACCTAAAGCAAGCTATTTTAATTTTTATTTCTGCTTTCAGTACAGAGACAGTTAACTTTCTCTTACCTTAAGCCCTGCAGTTTCATCTGAGAGAATGTCTTTTTGTTCTTGGGCCACTTTCACTGATTCCTTTGCTTCCTTTATCTAAGCACAGAAACAACCACACAGAACTCAGGAAATTGTCAACATAATATTCAGTACGAATAGAAAATAAAAATATATTAGATGCTGCACTATCATTAAAGCAATAACAGAAAATCATGAAGCAAAGGACAAGAACTTAGAACAATACCTTTTGATCATATTCTGACAACTTTTCTAAGATTTCTGTTTTTTCTTGCAGAAGGTTTTTAATCTTTTCAGCAAGTTGTTTTTCAGTCACTAGGAAGAAAAAGAAAGCTTACAGTAACTGTACTTCACATACCGGGGAAAAAAATCAGCTATTATTACTACCACTTGAAGGAATGTTTTCAGGTAATAACTAAAGCATAAATCAGGATAGTGTTAATTCCTTGGCAGTCAGACCTTTCTGCATCTCCAGCTTTCACTTAAAGTAAGAACTGAAAACAAGACAGTAAAGCACAGAATGTTGACACAAAGCTCCTGCTGGCCACAGAACCCAGAGCAGAGGAAGGTGCTGGCTGCACACAGCTGAGGTGTGTTCAGGGGAAGAGTTGACATTGAGGATCTCAGACTGCTGCTTGGATACTCAGGGAGATGTTACACCTTCCCTAACAACCACCTTTCTGCTCTATTGGAGCCGAATGTTTGGCCAGCGACGGTAAGAGAACGGAAGCTCTCAAAGATCTACTGGGAACAGAACAGAGACTGTCAGCTGAGCGACAGCACCAGCAGGTCTCAAGGAACTGCTCTGCTTAGAACTCAAAAGGGCTGTGACCAAGCAACAGCCTTTAGGCATGCATTTGCTCTTCACCTAAACAAGCCACCAACCCACCCTTAGGACTCAACAAAAATCATTAGCATGCTTCAATTATTTTATTGTGAGTTATTTCAAAACCACCCAGTTGCAGCTCTTTTTCAAATCCCAAGCTACCTTGTTCTGGATCTGACAGCCCCAAGCGCCATTTGCCTCACAGCAAATCCTGCAGCACAACAAGGAGCACTGGCTGTTCCAACTGTATCCCACAGAGCGCAATGGCAATTGCTACTCCTCCTTTCCCTCCCACATGAGGGCTCCTGGGACAGTGCATCCCCAGCCTTTCCCACTCTGGGCAGAGGAGAGACAGCAAGTGGCTGCCAAGGTTCAAGATAGCTCTCAGCAGTTTAAGGGGAGCAGCAGCTCTGCAGTAGCTTGGCCTCCCAGTTTTCCTACTGTCATTAAGATAGGATAATAGATTTTATCCTTGGGACTCCAAAGGTAATCTATGTTTTAAAGCATTTTTGTCACTGTTAATATTCCTCTATTTTGGACAAAGACTTTAAAAACAACGTGGCCTGTACCACACTTGAAGAGTATCTATATGTTCTGATATTTAGTAGATTCTACACAGCATTACAGAGAAGAGTATTTGGGTGGTGGAATTAAATCCATGTTCCTCGGTTTTTTAGGGTGGGCTGCTAAGTAATTTCTGCACCACCAATTCCAGTATTTTTCCTACACTAAAAAAATCACCTTAAGGAGATAAGGTGGACTTTTTTCAGCTCATTAATTCTGCATTAACTGTATAGAAGGAAACTGAAGTATAACCACAATGAAACTAGAGAGGAATGACTGGTAAGAATAGTTTGTGAGGGAGGAAGAGGCAGAGAGTTCCTATGAAGACATTTCTTCCATATTTTCATTTTTCGTTCAATTATGAATTCCAGAAGTCACACTATTTTGATTTTTTTTCCCCATTCAGTAGACTTTAATTTCATAAACCTGAAGCTGGAGAAATAATCTTATAAAAAGTGATGTGCTGGCCACAGGAATATCTGCATATTTAGGCCTACATTTAGAGTGTCTCTTTGCAACTGCACAGCAGTCAGTTTCAGGCTCCCCTCAATCCAAAAAACAAGGGGAACCAGCTCCTGCTTTCCGAGAGAAACAGCAAGCAAAAGCACACCCACTGGTCAGAAAACCAAAACAAACTCTGCCCCATGAACCAGTGGTTCACATTTATGTCAAACAAAGCAGAGTTTTTTCTTGCCCTTTATTTAACAGGTGTGAGCTGCATTGTTTCTCCTGATCAAAGTATTATCAAAGGCAAAATTTAAACCCTTAGATTTCAACTAAATATCATCTACTGGCCGAGCTTACACTGTAACCCTAGACTGAGCATTCTCTTTGAAAGGGAGTGAGGATGAATACTTGGTCCTCTGAAACAATATAAAAATCTTCAAAACTTTTACATGCCTAAGCATCAACTACACTGAAAAGTAGAGAAAAACTTACCTTGATATATTCTACTCTTTACCTACAGAAGAGAACAAAAATCAAAGAGATTAACCATAGAAAGTAGCAAGTGAAAAATGTTATTAATATTTCCTATAGAAAAAGTCATCACTCACTTTAACGCAGGTTAAAGTGGCATATGGAAAACACATCCATCACTGCCAATGAGTATTGAGTAACGCTACAAATGAGCTTAAGCTGTTTTCTAATAAAAGCTCCCAGGCTAAAGCCCGGTCTGAGAGCCTTAGTAAACATACAATTACTCTCTCACTAACGGGATAGAAGTAACTCCCCCCAGCCAATTTGCACATGAAATGAAGTAATTTTGTATCAAACCACAGCCACAAACTTGCAAACACAAAAAAAAAGAACCCCAAAAACGCCTTGCATCCCAGTTCTGTGCCCTTTAAAGCAACATGTTTACATGACAGGTGCTAGTTTCAAAACGAACACCATAAAACAAAAATTTCAGAAGCTTTTTTATGCTTTTATTAACACTGTTTCGCATTTGAAACTGACCCTGTGTGTTCAATACCAAAACTAGGCAAGGGAAAAAAAAACTATCAATATTGTAACAGAAAACATATCGTTTTAATTTATTTTTGACAGGCAAATATAAAGTATTTCACAAATTTCCAGAGCATATCATGACTAAACTGGACAGCTGTAAAAGGAATTGGCCTATCTGATTCTCAGCTCTCAAGGAGAACCACTGCTATAGCTGAGAGCTGGGTGATAGACTTTTTGATGCACAGAAAATTATCCATGTAGGAATGAGGACAAATGGAAGAGGCTCTCCAGTGAGAATTAATATCAAGCTTTCAGGTTTCTAAATGCAGTACCTGCAGGCAGCTGGACAACATGAAGTTGGGAGGATTAACTGCTGGTTTTGGATATAGCCAGCAACAGGCTCAAGCACATGGAAGGCTTCTCATTTCAAAGATATGCTGACCCTTTCCTCAGCCTTCTTTATTTACATCATACTCCTCTATTTTGCTTTCAAAATTGCCTCTTACTAAGCAATCTTCAATTAACAGCTTAGAGAAAATGCTTCTTAGCACTGCAACTTACTTCAGCTATTCAGCCCAGCATTTAATTCCCATTAATGCTCTGAACAGAAAAAGTAAAAACACAGAAGACTACATATTGCTTTGACCCCAGTAACGCTGAAACAGTTTAACCATACAAAGGACAGCTCAGTTAGTGAAACATCAGCAGGCTTGCAAGCATGAAGTATACTCACTGAAAGGCAGGTTCTCCAGAAAAATATAGCAAGTGTGACAATTCCCACTAAGGCAGTTATAATAACAGGCTCCCATGGAAGTCCATGGAAATCAGGCCCAGGACGCATTTCCTCAGGCAGGGTGGCGACCAACTGCAAACCGACAGCAGTGACAGCTATGAGTATGTTTCACTATAATACTGAGGCAAAACAAGCAGTCTGACAGGTGCTTTTATTCCTCTCATAACACCAGAGAATCATCTAGAGCTTTCTTGCAGTTTTTCTGCAAGCTGAAAACCGAAAATGAAGAAAGCCACAGAGCAGCACGGTGCTCACAATTCAATGCAAAACTCTGAGTATCGGGAGGACACCTGACAGTGGCAGTCTGCTGGCAAAGAACAGCCACAACAAAATAAGCTGATGCACACAATTTGCATTACATAGCACTGGTAGTTATTTGATCTGTTTCCAAATAAAGCGATAAGGATGAAAAACTATAAGAAAAAAACCCAAATCGTTTTACATCTGGATGTGTGCAACAATCCAGTAAAATAGCTCAGATCTTCTCCCAGCTGTTGCCCCGGTCAGAGGGTCATATGCCATGAGTCTCTTCCTCTACCCGGAGGCCAGAGAGCACCTGGGGAAGGTGCGAATGCCTGGTACAGGTTAAGGGGCTGATTAGTGACATGACATGGCGCTCAGGGAACAAACTGGGAGAGCCACACGGGAGCCGCTGCCTTCTCCCTTCCTTCCCTCCTACTTACCCCCTCCCTCCCCACCTACTCCACAGCCGACAGAACGGGGGACGGGAAGGAGAGCGCACATCTGCCCCTGCAGAGCCCGGCCGAGGGAAGAGCTCTGCCCGCCATCCGGGGAGGCCGGGCAGCGATCCCTGACGCCAGCGGCCGCCTCCGCTCCCGAGGGATTGCCCCACACCGCGGGCCGGCAGCGCGGAGCGCCATCCCCCTCACGGCGGGGTACGCCGGGGTGACCCCCTTAGGGAGCCGCCTCGCTCGGGGGAGGTGTCACCCCC
>VZRL01003884.1:46679-60383 GCA_013397895.1 Origma solitaria | reverse complement strand
GCCACTCACCCGCCGCAGCTGCTCCCGCGCCGCGCCCACGGCCCCCCGCCAGGCGGCGCCCGCGCCCGCACCTGAGGGGAGAGCGCAGCGGCGTCACCTCACGGAGCGCCCGCGACCCGGGAGCGCCGGGTCACAGAGAGCAGGAAAAGAGATAATAGAAAAACAGCCACCGCACCGCGGGGATCCGCGGAGACACCGGCTGGGGACGGCCCCCGGTGCTCCGGAGCACTGAGGAAAGAGGCAGAAAGCCCTGGGAACGTGCGCCGATATCGCACAGGCGGCGTTAGGAGGGGCGCCGCAGGCAGGGACACGGCTGTGCGGTGACACTGTGCCGAGCCCGCCTCAGACAGAGCACACCCAGCTCCTCCAGTCGCGAGTCAGAGCAGCACACACTCTTCAATCCCTAACCGAGAATCCCTCTGATTAGTTCCCAGCACTATTCACAGAATCACAGAATATTCCAAGCTGGAAGGGTCCCGCAAGTCCAATTCCTGAGCTTGCACAGGACATCCCCAAGAATGACACCATGTCAAACGCTCCTGAACTCTGTCAGTACTCTGCAAGTGTGGCAAAAGCTTCAAACCACCTCCAGCTCTACCCTGACCGGAATCTTGCACTCTCCTCTTGCTGCTTCTGCTTCCACACGTCCAGGCTAGCAGATTCCATAGCCACCTGCCCAGCCTTCTGTCACACCGCAGAACAGCAGCTGTGACCAGCCATTCTACAATCATCTGCCCTGTTACTTCACAACACTTCTACCACTCCTCCTAGGAATTCCTGGCAAACAGCACTTAACAGCATTTAAGGAAGGAGGATTATCTAAAATACAGATGAACATCCAACTGCATAACCGGTAAGTTATCCGCCATAAATTCATTATTTATCTTGGCATTCAACCTGCAGTTTCCCTCAGATCTTAGGAGCTGATCAAAAGTGCTTGGCTCTGGGGATGGTACAGCACCTCAGCAGCATACAAAAGCTAAGGAAGATGTGCCTGAATTATTCCTAAACGCTCAGTTGAGACAGAACTATTAAGCCTAATCAGAAGTGAAGGCAGAACAGCAAAGCTGAGTGTAGTAGCACCAAGAACAGAGCCAAAGATAGTTTCATGCCAAAACAGGGCTGGGAAAGATGACAGTAATAGGATCCCTCCTCGGCATAATGATGAGTCGGCACTCTAGCTCCAGAGGGATAAGGCCTCAGCCAAAGGCAGCCAAACATTTCTCCTACTTCAACACACAGAGAAATTACTGAACGGCCTGAGGGGGAAGCTATACACCACCTTTCCTGGAAAGTAATACAGCCCAGAGACATGGGCTAAAAAGAGTGAGAAGAGGGCACATGATTCCGTAGGCTGTACTGACTAACTCTACACTACCTTTAGGCTGTAAGTCCCTGCAAGGAGGCAGAAACCTGCGCTGATGGTTCCAGAGATTTCTGCTCTTTGTCCACTACCATCCTGAGACACAGTCCACAAGCCTGAGCACAGAGCTCTAACTCTGACGCTCACAGGAGCACTTTCCTTGTTCCTACATTGCAAAACGATAATAGAAAAACTGCTATGCTAAGTTAACCACACAGTACTGCCACTAGAGGGACCGTAACGGGTGAGGGAAAGCCATGAGGATTACAGCAACATAAAATGAAAATATCGGTGAAAACCCCTTCTATTTGCCTCAAAATACATTAAACCATGCACCTCTTCAAGAGCAAAAGAGCAAAATAAGATAATTCTAAGTGGTTACCTTCAGCAATGTGTTCGCTGGCACTCTCTCCTGAATCAATTGACCCAAAGGAATTATCTTCCAGGAGTGATCCTCTTTCACTATCATACCCTTCTTCAGCTTCTCCATTATCTGAGAAGTTGGCCTCTTCCTGCTCAGGTGGAACATTAACAACCCTCTCCTCCTCAATAGAATGCTCTGGCCCCTTATCTCCAATGAGCTGCTGAAATTCCTGATTGCCCTCATCAATAGCATTTGGGTTTCTGGAGGAAACTGTGTCATATCCAGGCTCTTCTGCACGATCTGTGACAGATAAGGAGACATGAATTAAGCACTGAGCTAATGTGTATTTCTTACTCACAGATACCTTCAGTGAAATGCTGCATTTGACAAAGCTTTCTTGACACTTTTTAAATATTTCAGCTTGTGTAGTGCTTCCAATATATTCTCAAATCAACTTTCAGTAGCATCTAATTAAATGTCCGCATGAAATTCATGCAAGATATCAACCATTGACCTCGCAGGGAAACATTGCAAGGTGAAATGTTTGCATCATTCGTGACCTTATCAGAAATCACATGCTTAACATGTACTACTGTAAGAGGAGGAACCTGGCTAAAAGTGTATCTTAACATCTTTCACATTGATTAGAAAAACCAGCAAGTTTGCAAAAGATTCTACCTCTATTTCTTGCTCAGTCAAAAGATCTGTTTGTTCAGTACTTCTATTTACTCACTCTTTTATGAATGTGGGCAAAAATATGACTATAGGGACACCCGAGATTTTAGGTGCCGGGATTTAGTACCTGAACTTTGCATTAATCACCAGATCTCTCAATCAGATGATCATTACTTCAGAAAAAAAGATTGCTCTAAATCCTCCAGAAAATTCAGCACATTAGTATATGTGAATCCCTGTTTCTTACAGAGGTACAGACATGTCCTGAGTGTCTCTGTCCAGCATGGATCTCACACTGAACTTGGTCCATTAAGAACATACATGCTGAACTCAGTATTTTCTGTTCGGATTTGTCCCTGAGCCACTCATCACAATGCTGAAAACAAGCATTAAAAATAAGCAAAATCCCAGGTTATTTCACAAAGCCTTTTTCAATTCGACTCCCTCCCATCTTTCTAAAGCTCCTCTGGGATAGTGTTTGCTTGGGACAGGGTTTTACTTCCATTTCATCTATTTATTAACTGGTTTAACATCCTACCTTGAATGTGCAGCTGGTCATCTTCCTGTTCTGGAGGAGATGCAAGTGGGACACTGTCACCAGCAGATGAATATTTACTCCTTAATGAATATATTAATTCTTGAATATCATCCATCAGTGCACTCTCCTCATCATACAAATCCATTTCCTTCACCACCTCCTCCTTATTTTCTGCCACCCTGGAATCCAGAACTTTTCCTACAACATCCATTATGTTTGATTCTGAAAACTCCAGTATCTGGTCCAGAGCTTTTTCTGTATCTTCATTATTCTGGTTCGCCTTCCGAGCAAGCTCCATCTCCACCTTCATGTTGTGGAACATGGCTTCAATCCTAACCACGTGTTGGAGCCCAAGGTACTTCTGTAGGCGCATCACACGCTTTTCATCAAGGAAATCTCTCATTATTGTGAGCTGCTTCACAGACTCACTGAAGTCTGTGACAGTGTCATTGGTAGCTCCCGAGCTGTCAGAAGGGATGGGGAAATATGCAGATTGCTGATGGTCATTTCTCATATGCTCTAAATTTTGCATCTCTTTTGAATCTTTCTGTGAAATGCCCTCTGGGAGATGATCTTTCCTTTGGTCAAAGTCATGGCTGTTTTCTCTGTCAGGAGATTGGAAATTATGTTCTTCCAAAGCTGATGGTTCCTCATGTTCAGAAGACTCATCAGTTTCCATGACATGTTGCATCTCATCCGATTTAGCATCTTTTCCCACTGGTATGTCAACTTCTTTGTCCTCAGTCTCTCTTGCATTTTGCATGCTGGTTGTTTTATCTTCCTTAGGAAATGAGTTTGCTTCCTCTCCTGTTTTGTAAGTAGGAATTGGGGTTCCTGAAACAGCTTCATTTAGTCCTTCCAATTCAGGATTTGTATTTGCACCATTTAGTGTACCACCCTGGACATTTGAGGCCCTTGCTTGTGACAGCTTTGCACTTGCTGCATTCTCGTCTTCCAGTAGCTCATCATCTGCTTGTTTCAGGTCAGGGTCATCTTCAGCACCTGGCTCTTCAGATTGTAATTCTGGTCTTTGTGTTGTTTCTTTAGCCAAATCTTTGCCAAGATTTCTGTCTGAACCTGCATCCTCAGTATGAGCTATTCCTTGCTGATTAAGATTCTCAGTATTAGTGTTCCATGTAGTGCTTTTTGAATTTTCTTCAGGGGAACTTTTCTCCATGCTTTCTTCAAACACTGGCATCTTGCCAGAATTTCTTGAATGTTCTTTGTTCACATCTGCCTCTGAATACTCAGTCTCATTTTCCCATGGGCTAGGTTGCTCAACAGCTCTGCTGTACCTTAGGTATTCCTCCCCTGCAGGGGTTTCTTTTATGTTTCTCTTTTTTATTTCCAGGTCTTTGTTAGGAGAGGAAGGATTTTTATTTTCATGGTCAATTTTCCCTGCTTGTTTTAAATCATCTTCATGTCTGAGAAGTTCTTTCTCCACAGCGGGCATTCCATGCTCCACTTTCTGTCTCAAGAGGTCAGTATCTCCTAGGTCACCTTGAGATGCATTTTTTACCTCTTCCACTGATGTGACTGGAACATCAACTGGAGGCTTGTTCTCAGCTTTTCCCTTCTCCATGGTTTTCTCCCATGATCTTTTGTGCTTTAAATCACTTTCCAAGAACTCCTCTGAGGTATCCTCCTTCTCACCTTTCTCTATTGGAGCAAGTGGCACTCTTTCAGGACTTTTGTTGTTAACATCATCAGATGGTTCTGAAGCATCTTCCTTGTTTTTAAGAAAGGATTTGGATTCCAGAGCATTGCCAGGACTAGGCAAAACATGAGGATCAGGCACAGCTGTACCTTTCAGTGCTCCGGTACGTGACTCTGTTCCATCAGTGAGCTGCTCTTCCAACTGTTCAGTTTTGTTTGCTTTTTCTTTTGAACCCAAATCACCTGTATCTACAGGTTCCTTTCCAAGGAGTTCTTTGGAGAGATCCTCAGGTTGAGTTGTTGCCGGTGCTTCTCTTTTACTAATTAGCACCACCTCATCCTGTTTCTCTTTTGTTTGTTTAGATTCAGACCTGTCCACAGTTATACTGTCACCTGGCTTCTTGCTCTTACTGAAGGCATCCTTAAGAATTAATGCATCTGAATCAGGTTCCTCCTCATTGTCTCTTTGGTTATTTAGCTTTGAAGCACCCTTTCCATCTTCATCAGGTTTATGAATTGGTGACTCAACGTCATAGTTTCCATCATCTTCTAAATCCACAGGGGATGCAATTTCATCCTCTGCCATAAAAGACAGCAAAGGGATTTCTGCAGACTCATCTGCAAAGTCTGGCTCCTCCTCTTCATTGTGAGGATTAATGCCCAAATCTTCATTTAAATCATCTTCCAGTGACGTAACAAGGCGAGTCACTTCATCATCTGATACAACAGCATCAGCAGTTGAGCCAAATTTTGTTTTTAAGTTCACAGAGAGCTCTCTGTTTAAAAGTGTATAGGCATTGACTTCTTCATTCTCTTGGTCAAGTTGGCTGGCTTCACCCTGAGGAATACTAGTGTTTTTGGTATTTTCACTTTCTAGCCCTTTTAATTTCCCATGTAGCATTCCTTTCAAGTGCTCATGTGCAATTTGATCTCCCTGAGAGTTTTCTTTGTGACTATTGGCACTGGAGTCTCCCCCAGTATTTTCAGTTCCTTCTGTAAGAGAAGTGTCTACTTTGTCTGTCAAGACAAGGTTTTCCTTTTCTTCTTCAGCTCTTCGCTCAAGATTGTCTGTCTCCAAAGCACCAAGGGACTTTGCTCTATCAGCCTGTTCAGCCTCCTTATCCTTCTCAATTCCTTCAGCTGGTTTTGTCTCTGGATCATTCGATTCCGTTTCCCCTTCATTTGCTATCGTCTCTTCCAATGACTTCAAAAGTTCATCCACATTATAATTATCAAAGTCATCCCTTCCTCCATCAAAGCAAACAAAGTCTGTTTCCTGAAATGGAAAACAATATGCAGTCAAAAAATACTATTTTGTTTGCAACAGTGATGAGACAAAATCCATTTGCCTATTTAAAGAGAAACCTCAGCAAAGTAATTTATGTTAATCATGCAGAATTAACCCCTTGAGTCCTTAACCAAAACTCTCTTTGAAATTGGTGGAGGTTTTGCCCAAGGACTCATAAAAAACCTAAATAAAAAGTTTTTGCAGGAACAAACTGGAAGACAGCAATGCAGCTAGCAATATTACACTGTACTCATCACCATATGTCCTGAATAAAGAACAAGTGTATTGCTGAATGCCAGTGAAGAGAAGAAAACAAATGTTGCTAAGCTTGTTTGCCACAATCTCTATTAATTGGTGTCCCCTTAAAGGACCAAGTCCTCCAAGCAGGAGCTCCATGTCACGCAATTTCTGAAAAATAAATAGAAGCAGTACAAGACACTGAACACAATTTCAGAGCACCACAGAACAGCCTTGGGTTGAAAGGGATTTAAAGAGCATCTCATTCCAACCCACTGCTGTGGGCAGGGACAACTTCCACTAGACCAGGCTGCACAAAGCCCCATGCAACAACCTGCCCTTAAACACTTCCAGGGATGGGACATCCACAGCTTCTCTGGGCAACCTCTTTCAGTGCCTCCAAAGAATTTCTTCCTAATATCTAATCTAAACCTGCTCTCTTTCAATTTGAAGCCATTCCTCCTTGTCCTGTCACTACATGTCGTTGTAAAAAGTCCCTCTCCATCTTTCCTGTAGTTTCCTTTCAGGTACTGGAAGGCTGCAATTAGGTCTCTATTGGAGCCTTCTCTTTCCCAAGCTAAACATTCCCACATGTCTCAGCCTTTCCTTGTAGGAAAGCTGCTCCATATCTCAAATCACTGTGGTGGCCTGCTCTGGACTCATTCCAAGAGGCTAATGTCCTTCCTGCACTGGGAAGCCCAGAGCTGGACACAGCACTGCTCATGGGGTCTCCCCAGAGCAGAGGGACAGAGTCCCCTCCCTCACCCTCCTGTTGGGGCTTTGGATGCAGCCCAGGATTTGCTCAGCCCTCTGGGCTGCGAGCACGCCTAAAGCTGCAGCCTCAAAGAGGCTTTACTGACACAACTCTGGAGCTGCTGCTATTAGTGCATGAAAGCCATTCACGTGTGAAAGGACTGCAGGACCAATTCTAGAATCAAAGGGCTGAGTGTACCCAGTTTTGTTTGCTTCTGACAGTACTTTAAACTTGGAAAGTTTGGGAAAAGAAGCCATTTTGAATACACACTAAACAGCCTATGCACAAGTCAGCCAGCAGGACTTGCAGAGCTCAAACCAAACAGATTTCATTAGAAGAAAACCGTAACATTCAAGAAAAGAAAAGTCAGTGTCCACATTTTAGGCAATGCTTTCATATCCATCCACATACAGACGTGCACAAACATTCCACCCTGCCCACATACTTGTGGGCCACTGCACGTATGTGCTTACTAACAAAAAGTTACTAAACATCACTAATATTCCTATTTTCCTCCTTGGGAATTTTACTGCATGCTGAGGTAAGAAACAGTAAGAAGCCCAAAAACAACAACAACAAAAACCAAACAAACAAACAAACAAAAAAACCCCACCAAAAAACCACCCCCCCAAAAAAACACCCACCAAAAAAAACCAACCAAAAATCCAAAAACCCACAACCAACCAAATAACACCAAGTAAAACTTACATCTGTTGGTAATTCTAGCTCCTCATTGGAATAATTATGATTTATTTCAAGTAAATCCTTTGGAAAATATCCAAAATCACTTCCAACCTGTCAAAAAATAAACACAAACAAAGAGCAGTGAAGAAGGTTTAGAAATCACATGATTGGCAAAAATTGCAGACACCAGTAGCAGAAATGCTGAACTGACCCTCAACTATTCTAAATGTAGCTTAACACAGTGAATAAAACAAGACCAGTGATGCCTTGTTTATCCAAGAGTTTTCATGGAGGTTTTATACCTACATTTCACGACAGCCTTGTGAAGTTGGTTTAAGTTTTACTGTTCATGTTTTAAAGCCTGACTTATAACAAATTATCAGGAGAGCTGGGAATGAAGCCCAGGCTTTCTGACTGATGTGCTTTAACTGCTGTTGTGCAAGCACCGGAGGCACCACACACACCTCAGTGATTTTCTCAAGTAGCAAGGAGAAGAGGATCTTTGACTAATGAGATTTACATCCATGCACAGTATTATAGCCCAAAATACGCTCACTTTGTAACTTATGAAAGAAAGAAGTAATTCTTAAAGCAGATTGTAGGCAAATGCAAAATTGTACCTGAGGTACTAGTAATTTTAAATGCTATGTGGAAAATATACCCCCCTCTGCAAATGTATTGTTGCTCTTCAGTGCCTGACACAAGCAAAAATCACTCACAGAATGGTGATTTTCAATGTGCTAAGGCAAGGCAAACAGTGGAAGACAAGAATCTCTCTTATCACTCACCAGGTAAGATCTACACAGAGTAATGCTCTCACTTGAGAGTTCTGACAACAGCTGGCAAGAAGACAATATTAATAGCAGGCAATCACTATATTGATTAGATAACTCAGATAATTAGAGCCTGGTGGACACACCTAGAAAGGTAGTTCCTAGACAACCAAAATATCTGGGGGAAAAAAATAATGTTGGTCATTTCCACAATCATTTATTACAGGAGGAAGATGACAATTGCCAATGTTCTTGAAGAGTTTGTGTGGGAGAGCATTCAGCTAAAGTTCAAATTAAAAAAGAAACTAGTTATGGGATATTACGCATACAGAGATATATTATTACACTGCTATATATTATAGCAATGACACAGGTTAACCTTGCCTGAAGCTTTCTGGATATACAATGGTATAGAAAAAAGACACAGAGGAAATTAATATCTAGTGAATAATATGTACCAATTATTTTTGGGGGTGTTTGTTTTATATGCAAGTGAAGTAAGCACTGATACATCTTAGGACTTCCTTTTTAAACTATTTTTCATTTAAATCTTAGCTTCCATAGTTGATATCTCTGAAGTTAGTTACAGATAGATTAAAAAAGTCCAAACTGTTCCCTCCCCACCTATGGTAAACACATATGCTCTCTTACTGAAAACAGATCATGCATGCAGGTTTATTGTTGGGAATTACCACTTCCCATGGGAATGAGAAATTCATTTAGACAAGTCAAATCAAAAGCTTGTCTTTGTGTGGTACACTACAGTTTAATTGTAAATTGGCTTGTTTCTCTCTCCAAACTTCTACTCCAGTTTTAATGATCTTTCTGAAAACAAAAGATGAAGCTTCAAAGTAGTCTCCTTACAGACTAATCTCTGTGACTACCATTATAATCAGGCATCACAATTTGAAACTCCTTTATTGCATCCAAGCTGCTGACCATACAAGTCCTCTGCAGTGACCCAGTTTGCCACTTCTGTGGTTTACAAGCCATATGGGATCTGCCTGCCCAAAATTTCATCTGCTTCTCTCCTTACAAGTCCTCTCTTGTAAGAGGAAAAAATGGCTCATTGTGCAAATAAAGGAAACATTCATTCTCTACAGACGCGACAGAGGAAAGGCACTATCAATGCCAAGTGTATAAGGGAGAAAAAAAGTGCATCCTTCATGTGAGCTCTCTTCCCAGCTAAAATGCTGTGCATGGACAAAACACGTGGCTGTGTGTACAGCATCTGGCCCCCCTGGTGCCCACGTGTGACAGGCAGCTATAGCAGACCAAGCAGCCAGACCCTCACACCATCTACCACAGAACAGACAGCTGGGGAAGACGATGTTCAAATCCTTTTAATCTTAAAGCCCACATTCCTAAAGCATAGGCATCACAGGTACCTAAAACTGCAGAACACTGGCCAAAGAAGAGCTGGTTTGGTCTGCACTTGCTCAAAACACAGCATTGCCCTGACCCTCTGGGTCCTCCAAAAGTACTCTGTCTTCCTGTCTTCCCTTAATTTTACCCATCCTGTTTTCCTTTTTACTAACCTATGTACAAGGTTTGAAAACAAACAAAAACACAACCACACAAAAGAGTCACAATCTGCAGTTGAGTCCATTTCTTTAATGTGAGGCCAGAAATGGTTTTCTCAACCTTGAATCAAAGATATTAAGTTCATCTCTTTGCCAAAAAAATCTTAAAGTGTCTCTGACAAAATGTTTTGTGAAAAAGCAGCAGGTTTTACTTGAAATTATCTGAAGTACTTTTGGAGTTCTGGACCCTGCAAAAGTGAGGGCAGAGTGCAGGAGAAATGCATAGGAGGAGAGTGAAAAAAAAACCCACGAGCATTTTCCTGGAACTGATGTATTCATTAAATTAATAGCATAAAATGACTATTAAATAATGGTCATAGAGTATTTTCCAAGCATTTGGCTTTGCTTTATTATTGAGGGTTAGACAGCTCTGCTAAAATTTACAGGCCAGGTAATGTATAGAACAAATATTACAGCTGGGTTCCAGAATTTTTTCATACACAAAATACCCAGTGAGCATAGTGTGTGCTCTGTAAGCAATTTAGTATACAAGACTGGCATCACTTAATAAAGGACCTATTTTGTCAAAATACAACATGTTTGCTGGCACAGGGTGAAAAAGGAAAAAAACAACCAACAATGGCTTGAAAAGGGTGGAGTGAATTAGAAAAGCAGAGGCAAACAAAGACCAGACCAAACCGCTACTAATTTTTCAGCCCTGGTGAAAGGCTCCTTTTCTTATCAGATCATCTCCCTTCAGGTCAGAAATTCTATTGTATTTCTCATGGCACCTCCAAATTGATTTTGCAATTAGAATCTGTATTTACAACTTGTTTGAAATAAGCCCCAGGCTGCTGTAGATGAAGCTTCTCATACACACATTCCCCAGACCTCTGCCGACACCTGACAATCAGAATCCCAGGTAGCTCTTGATTTCATAGCTTCTATTCTGCCCTAATAAATCCTTTCCCAAAAAAATCTTTGGGGAATGGAAAAAGGCGGTAGGGTAGATGGATGGGACCAAATGACACACAAAGCCCACATGAAGTCATGCAGTGAGATCCCAAAACGGCCATGGCAGAAGGTAACATGCCTTCCACTGGAATTCGTTTGATGGCAGACCTCACTGGGTAGCCTGGTTTTAATTAGCAAGCAACAGCTTCCCCCTTGCTCCATGACTTTCCACAGCAGGCACGGCTGGTCTGCATAAATCAAGCTGCCCAGCCAAACCTGGCATGGGAAATCAGGCTGTCCAGCCAAATGTGACACGGGAAGTCACGCTGCAGGAAAGAGACCCCAGTGCTATCTGTGAGTCAGGGACAGGGGCAGCCGTGCCAGAGCCCTACTCAAAACACAAGGGCAGGCACCTCTGACCTGCTTCCACACTGGTTGTTGCAGCGTTATGATTAAGCAGCAGTTAATCAAACTGGGGATAAAAGAAATAAAGATTATAGCCACCAACCAAAGGGAATCAGTCTGGCAGCACTGCCCTAAAAGGAGCACTGAAAATCGTGCAACACAGTTGAAAAATGACAACAAATAAAATGGAGCTTTGCAATTCTTTCAGACCTGCCAACTGCAGCTTTTACTTGTTAAGCTCAAAGCAAACATCCTTTTAACTTGGAGACACACCTAACTGTTGCATGAGCTGCCTATCAGTGAATAATTAAACTGAATATTAACTCAGCAATTACCTTAACCTGCTGTCTGATCTTGCAGCCTACATTATACCTCGTTAGAAGATGCAAAATTGGCCCCACGCTGCTACTCTGCATCTCGAGAACTGGCAGCCCTGGAAACCTGTACCAGCTAATTACCCAGATTATTTATGGTACAGTACATGTCAGAAGGGAATTACCAGCATGATACAATTATTAACTCTTCTTTAACCACGTGCTGCAGTTTTTCTACTTACTTCTGTATCGTTCTAATTGGATTCAGCCCCTACTGAGAGCTTGGCTGTCCACGCCCAGCCTGAAGCGGTTAACAGAAAGTAATACATCCTGATTTTCACTAAACCACAGGTCCCACAGTCAACACCCAGGTGTGGTTTCAAGCACCCTATACTACTGTCAAAATTGTCTATCCTTTGTAGAAGACCAGAGTAAGAGAAGGTTGAAGTAAACAATTTTGACACTAGAAAGGACACAGGGGAAATATGGGGAGGAAGCAACAGGGAACTAGGTCTAAGCAACTGCCAGACTGCCAAAATTTTCAAGGGAAGCCCACAAAAACTGCTCTTCCTCCATGGTATCTCAGTTCTGCCTCTGTCAGGCAAATAAGGTGCTCATGAAAGTCGAGAGGAGCTTTCTATGAAGTAACTGCAAGTATGGGGGTGTTTCTTCCCGTTTAGCAGAAGCCTCTCAGATCATCCAAGGACGCTGACTCAGACAAGGCCACTACTCTGCAAGCTGCTACAGCGCAGCTGAGAGAGACAGACCTTTCAGAAATCAAATTTACCTTAATCCTTTCTAGCTTCATTAGTTAATTTCCCCCAACTCTGCATGCAGTTTAGATAAAAAGAGGGAGAAGGCAGGTGAATTTTAGGAAGAAAGATGCAATTAAAACATGCACATGGAACAATCTTTAGCAGGATTACAGAGTGCAGGATGAGACCACGTCATGGGAAAACACAAGCACAGGCTTAAGCCTCCCTAAGTGAGAAGGGAGGCTCAGCTTCCAAGCAGGCCCAGGGCTATCAACACTGACAGTGCTGCAATGGAAGGTTTCCAACACAAAGGCAGTTTTCTAACAAATTTTAGCACACATTAGTTTTGCCCATTTTTCACAGCACTTCAGTTTGATTAAACTGCACCTCATTTCCCACCGGCCTCAAGACAAAATGGCATTCACTATATTATTTAGCCATGCTCAAGACTCCAACCATTCTCTGACAAGGGAAAAGGAAGGAAAACAGATTGCCAAGAAGAGCAAGTAGTAGAAGTGCTTTACAGTACTTACACTGCCAGCCCAAAGCTCAGTTGATTTTCCTATTAGTTTATAATATACGTACACCGCTTCTCCCTTCTTAAAATTTACAAAACGACAATCCGGACCTTTAAAATCCCGCATGGCCTTCCCTCGGCACATTAACACTGTGCAAAGAAAACAAAGAGAAGAGTATTACTTAAAAAATAATTTATATGAAAAGTGTTTTTGGTAACTGGCAGTAAACAAGACCTCCTCGCATGCACCACTTTGCTATTCTCCAGATGGGGTCAGGAGATAAGAACTTAACTGAAAGTATAACTAAGAGATTTCCAGCTATAATTAAAACAAACAAACAAAAAAGGCAAGTCATACGTAAAAAAACCCAAGTAACAGATAAAATGAAGAGCAGGTTATAGCTTAAAAAAAAAAAAAGCAAGCATTCTGATCAATAGAAGCGTTTGACAAACCACTTCAGAATTGCACTTCAGAGGTGCGCTATGAAGCTAATTATTAATGTTAAATCAGAAAGTTGACATCTGTGTCCCAGCAAATCAGTCCTGAAATTATCCCACGCAGAGAGAACACCCGGAGAGCGGGTTTATCACACGAGGGCTCTGCAGGGTAAAAGAAAAACCACCAAACACGGAGCTGCGGGGATCTGAAAACTTGGCCGAGGAGAGAGGGGCGGCGCGCGTGGGCGCTGCGTTCCCATTTTCCCGATTCTCCCCCATTTCCGTGCCAAAGCCTGCGGAAGGATGGGGCTTTGGGAAGCGCCTCCGGGAGGCATCTTCACCCACAAACCCCTTGCCGGGGCCGTGCCCGCCGCCCCCACTCACTGCTGCACTCGAGGTCGGCGCAGCGCTTGCGCTCGGCGAAGCGGCGGCCCAGGTCGGGCGCGGCGGAGGCGGCGCAGCGCGG
>VZRL01003884.1:0-43034 GCA_013397895.1 Origma solitaria | reverse complement strand
CCCGCAGCGCCATGGACAGCTTCCTGGAGGAGGCGGGTGAAGAGGCGGCGGTAGTAGTAGGGAAGAGAAAGAGGAGGATGAGGAGCCCTTCCGCTCAGGCCGCCTTGCAGCCGCCCCTGCACCTGCCCTTCCTGCCGCCGCAGCCGGGTAAGGGCGGAGCCGCGTTTGGGAGTTCTCTATGGGAGCTCCTTCGTGCTGCCTTGGGAATGGTGGCATAAAGTTTCAGCTTCTATTCGCCAAATCGTCTGATAGCGCCGGGAAAGAGGTTCGAAAATAACCGCAGTTATATTATGAGGCGGCAGTGTGCCCTTGCGGGCAGGACCATGAGCGGGAAGAGCATTGCTAGCAGGTCGAGGGAGATGATCCTGCCCCTCTGCTCAGCCCTGGTGAGGCACATCTGGAGTGCTGTGTCCCGTTCTGGGCTCCTCAGCACAAGAGAGACATGGAGCTCCTGGAGAGAGTCCAGCGGAGGGCACCAGGGATGATTCGGGGTCTGGAGCGTCTCTTATGAGGAGAGGCTGAGTGAGCTGGGCCTATTCAGTCTGGAGAAGACTGGGAGGGAATCTCATTAATGCATACAAACACCTCAAAGGTGGGTGCCGAGGGGAGGGTGTAATGGCCCTAAACTAAAGCACAAGAAGCTTCATCTCAGCATGAGGGAGACCTTCTTTACATTGAGCATGGCAAAGCACTGGAACAGGCTGCCCAGGGAGGTTGTGGAGTCTTTCTCTCTAGAGACTTTCACATCCCACCTGCTCCAGGTGGTCCTGCCTTGGCAGGAGGGTTGGACTGGATGATTCCAGAGGTCCCTTCCAACCCTAACAATTCTGTGATTACCTAATCTTAGCCATTGTTGGAATTATTACTTTGCCTACAACATCCAGCTAGAAGGTATCTTGGTGAGCTCTTCATGTGCCGTGTAGAAGGCTTTTTATGGATGAGCATTGTTGTAGGGTCATAGAGCTGTGAGCTTTAAACAGACTTCATGGGAATGAAGTTTTGGTTTTGTGCTGGTTTCACTATAAGTTGAACCACTGTTGATGTGAAAAGGCTAAGTGGCCTCTTTCCAGTCTTGTACTCAGAAGAATTCTCTATGTTTATCTTTGTGGGAGTTGCTTAGCTTTTGGTACTGGAGTGGCCTAATTGTTTGTGTGCATGCAAATCTGCAGCACAGTGGGATCACAAACTTAGATGATGACTAATAAATTAAGAGAATGGTCCACAAAATATGACAGAATGTACTGTGAAGTTATCAAAGCAGTATGGCTCCATGATTCTAGTAGGGCAGTAGTGTGACACAGTTGGCTATTCACTGTTTCAAGTGAATGGGAATTTCAAGCACACCTGTGTGCTGCTTGTGAAAAATGCTATTTTATCATATTTTCAGCTTTTCTCATAGACTTGCTTCCCTGTGGACTAACAGGTGTGTTTATCTTCTAAACCACAGAGCTTAAAATCACTTTCTGCAGTGTCCAAGAAATATTATTTCAGAAAGACACTGAAATGCAAGGTACATTGCCATCTGAATAAGGGCTGTGATAGTTGTGGGCTCAGTTGATATTATTTTTTTTTATTTGTTTAGCATCTTCCAATGAACACAAATTAAACTTCAAGAAGAGCAAGGAAGCGTGTTTAAGTTATATTCAGGATGCCTTGCTACAAAAGCAGTGGGAAAGGGCTGCAGAGTTCCTGACATGCTATGTTGAGTCACTAGAGAAGGACTATTCCAGAGAACACATTGGTCCCTCAGAGGTAAGCCCATGTTCGTTGTCTGGGTTCTTTTGCAGTTGAAAAAACACTTGCAAGCAGCATCTATATACGTCAGGACCAACATCTGTCTTAAATAGCTAATCACAGGTTCAGGTTTGTTTTTTTTAAATAGATCAGTGACACAACAGGTGAAAACTTGAAAACTTGGCTTGGTGTGAGTTCACTCCATCAGCGGTGTATCTATAAAAAGTCAAAGTAGTCTTCTAAAATGAAAAAGCAGTAAATGTGTTTGGTTCTGTCATGCCATCAGAATCTGTTGGAAAGTTAGTAGCTTAGTTAGGTTGTTGCTAGCTCTCCCAGTAGTTGCAAAACTCATTGAAGGTGTTGAGAGGGAAGCAAGTGGAAGGAAAAGGATCAGAGCTTTTAAATAAATGGAGTACTTAAATATGGCTAGGTTGCAGACCTTGAAAACAAGTGCATGTAGATGGGGAACTACATCTAATTGGAAATAATCTTTGCTATTAAGTTCAAAGAATTATGCATAGCTTGTGTCTTAGTGGGGTCGTATCAAAGGAGAACATAATTTTTCAGTGAAGGGAGGAGGAACCTTCTGGCATGCAGTTTTCGTAAGCTTTTCCGGAGTGTTGCACTTATAATGAGCAATTCTGAACCACCCAGTGAATGACTCTAAAAGTCCTACTAGATAAGTAGGTAGGTCACTATAGCAGCAGATAATACTTCGTAGTATTTTTTTTATTTGCAATTCAAATGTACATTTTTCATGTGCTATGGTAACTGTAAGTTTTGTAAGACAGTATACATGGTGACTTGCCATTTTTCTATCTAGGTTGGTTTTGATTTTCTTTCTCCCTGTTAATAGATGATTTGGAGAATAGGAACGGAAATTTTGTGGCATCATTCCCACAGCAGCATGAAAGAGTTCAACTGTTTCATGGAACAGATGAAAACTTTAGGAGTAAAAAGGTACTTGAAGGTGAGTGTACTTAAAGCAGTCTTGATGATTTTTCACATTTGCCTGAACACTTACTTGAATATTAGTTTCAGAATGTCTCTTTTGAAACATATTACTGACATTAATGTAAGAAAACCCCCAACTTTTGAGTTACCAATTGCATGGTACTTTAAGATTATTTTATACCTAACCTTATCTCATTTAGTCAGTATATTTGATCACGGATGCATGTTCTCAGTCCTTAGAGGTGCTTAGACCCTTTAATTTGCTTTCTAAATTTATTTTTTCAATTAGGCTTTGAATTTTAATTTGAAACAGTCAAATTGATCTTCATGCATGTCCCAATGACAGTTACCTGCCAAATTTTATTTCCAGTCTTTAATTTGATCACTGTGCTCCTGACTAAACATTTGTTACTTAAGTTTTGCCTGGTTACTATCTCATGTTTTGAGTAGCTAATCTGATTATAAAAGAGTATGCTGTGTGCACCTGTGTCACCCAGTTGTATAGTTGGTTTTTTTGGTTTTTTTTTCCTGTGGTGGCTCATTCAAACCTGTACTGTTTTGGCTTCCTTGGCTCTTTCTCACTTGGGATGGTGCTTCTGTCTTTCATTCTGTTGTTAAAGGTCTTCAAAATAAGTTCCATACAAGAGTTTACTGGAGCTGACTGAAAGCTTAGGCTTTTATCCAGTGCCTAATCAACATGGTAGGGTGGTAGGGACATCTCTCCTTCAGGTGCTCTGCAGTTGGGTACCCAAATGAAAAATCAGCAAATGCAGCCCAGTTGGGTTTCCTCATTTCTAGATTTTCTGAAATAGATACAGCACTTGTTAATGACAAGCAGCTTTTTGAGACAACTCAGATAATTAAAATACTTCACAATAAATGTGCTGGCAATATCTTTTATGCATGTCAGTAAGTCTCCTCTTTCTCTGCACATGTGTGTAGAACTTTGCTGTGTTGCTGAGAATCTCTCCATTTGAGTGTGAAACACTGTGGTTTGGATTGTTTGGGTTGCAGGTCTGCCTGGAGCATGTCTTTCATCTCCTCTGTAATGGACAAATAGATGAGGCTTACCAGAACCTGTCCCTGGCAGAAAGCTGGAGGTTTGGAGAGCAAACAGCCATTCAGGATAAAGAAATGAAACTGATTCAGGCTTACAGGGGACTCTTGGACTACTGTAGCTGGTCTAAGCAGAAGAACATCCTGTTAGAACATGGTAAGTGTTTTTTGAACTGAGCTGTAAACTTCAACTTGCTTGTGCAGACACTGTGGTTTGCAGTTACACCTTTTCCCTTACTAGACTTTAGTGTTTGGTGGTGTGGCTGGTACAGAATTCTGTGCAGCAGTGATAGTGATGCCAGAATAGCACTTGCTGAAGTGCCCTGGAATGCTGTTCTGAAACTTTCTTCCCATGTCCAGCCAGCATCACCGAAAACCATGATTAAAGGAATGGACTCCCTTAAAGCAGTGGTTTAATTAGGTGTGCAAGTGCTTGATTGCTGCTGTAATTTTGAGTGATGGGAAAGCCTTCAACATTTGTATTTGAATTGCAGTTTCCTTAAAGATGTGTAAGTTGCTGTGTGTGTTGCACCTGGTTCTATATATACCTGCTGGCTGTGTGTTATCAGTGGCACTGGATCTCTACTTGGTTCTGTGAAAACCGAGTGCTGAATTTAGATTATGGACTTTATGCTGGTAGCATCTTGTCTTGGGGTCCAGTCATTGTGCTCCATAAGTTGAAATTGTTTGATTATAAATTTGAATGAGGAGCAGTGAAAATTTCTTGTTTCAGTACTGAGGACTCTTTTCTTAAAAGCACTCTGACAGGAGTCCTTGTTTAGCAAAATGTGGTCATCCCTTAGGTGGAGCACTACAAGATCCCTTTGCTTGGCAGAGTTAATAACTTTGTGACCTTCTTTTGTGTTTTGATAGGTGAGGATGTATTTTCAGACTTGGCTGTTGAGCAGGAAATGCACGGTTACTTTCGGAAGGCAGCAGTGAACTTGAAGGAGATTATTAAAATACCTGGAGTCTGGGATGTCTTTGTGAAATGCTATGTGGATGTAAGGGCATGTTTTACAGATGGCTTCCTTTTGTGTTTCCCTGTCTCATTTTCATTAAGATGCCTATATGCAGCTTGTTCTCTCTGTGTGTGAGTGAAAACAAAGTATTTCAAAAGCAACGCATTTGTGAGTGTCACTGGCTTTGATATAGAGGCCAATGTACTCCTGGTAGAGCTGCAAAGCCTGCATGGAGTACAAAAAGAACCTCTATGTGTGCATTGTCAAGAAAAAGAAATATACAAATATCTTACATGTTTTGTTTTTGTGGTGCTGCAGAAATTGGAGCATAGCTGCTTTAGTTTAAATTCCTGAAAACAATTTCCCTGATTTTTGGCAGGGCAGTGTTTTTTTCTTGATACATTAAATGTTAGAGATCCCAAACACACAGCCCCTCTGTGTTTTGGTTTGGGTTTTTCAACTATCTGCTTAGAATTTGTAATAAAGAATTAATAATTTTAAAAAGGTTTTAAAGATTTTTACTTTTTGTTAACACTGATAAGCTCTGACTTCTCTAAGCACATCTTAGGGAACTTCCCTTGGTGCTGGCATCTGCCAAGCTCTGTCTTTAATGACAAGGCAGGCTCCTTCAGCATCTCTTTCCAGGGAGCAAGTGCTGGTAAATCCTTTGACAATTAAGTAACTGTTAAGGCATTTTCTCCCAGAGTAGCAGCAGTGTGTGAATTTTGTCTCTGTGATGAGAGTAGCCAGTAAAATGAAGATAGGCAGGTATTAGCACTGTCGAATGTGCTGCATTCTTAGATACAGACCATGCTATTGGACGGCTCTGTGGAAGTCCAAAATTCATTGTAAGAGTTTGATTGCCTCTATCTGACAAACTAATGAGATTTAACTTTCAGTTGTTGGAGTTCTATGGAGACCACAATGAAGCCCGCCAAGTTTTAAATGAATATGCCTACAACTCCAAGTTTCCTGCTAACCCCAATGCTCATGTCTACCTCTATCAGTTCCTCAAGAGGCAGGGTGAATCCAAGAAATCCCTCATATCTGCATTGAAGGTATGTATCATCCCTTAGGAGACAGTCTGTGTCATTCTTGTTGCCTGATGGTCTGACAGCTTGGTTGGACTCTCTAACATTATTTTTTCTATTGTATTCTTCATGGGAAGTAGAGGGTTAGAGGTAAGTTAGTGGGAGGGAGCAGAATCCCTTACTGTTCTTGAATTCCAGCTCGTTTTGCTTTGGATTGGTACATCGCTCAGGGAACATGTTTACATGGTTCCAGAACTCTGCATCAGCAGTCTTGTATTGAAATCATGTATTGATTTCTCCTACAGTTTGATCTTTACAATATTGTACAAATTATTAAATGCCTGCTTTTTCACATATTGATTGTCTAGCAATTAGTTTCTTTGCTTGTTTTCAATGAGCTGCGCATTAAAGCTAAAATAAAAGTTAATGTCTGTGCGTTGTTGGCAGACAAGACCTTGCTGGGTTAAACTTGTAAATTCCTGCTTTCCTAGCCTTCTCTCAAGCTGATCTTGGTACTGCTTGCAAACCATGTTTTGCAGTGTGTTTTGCCACTTGATGGCACTAATGTGCTTTTGTTAGTGCAGGTGCTGCTTTAGAACAGCTTTGTAAAGTTTAGAGTTTGAAACTGTAGCAGACTTGTATGAAATTCTCCGCAGTGCATTTTAACAGTGGCTTCAGACATGAGTCTCTTACGAGACAAATTATAGAAGTGGTTTGATAAGTCCAGAAACTGATCAATGCACAGAGCAGTGGACAGGGAAGCTAGAACTGTCATAGGGAGAAAATGATGTTGCCTTCAAAAAAGGGGGACACTGGATATGCATTTGGGCTGCTCCTTCAGAATGTTGTATGTGCCAGTGTTTGTCAGCAGCCATCAAGGTGTTTCATCCATGGCGTCACAGATGTGCAAAATGAGCCTAGAGATTCATTCTTTATATCGAGGCACCAAAGTGCCAGATTGCTTAATTTTCTGAACTAAAAGCACCCAAAGCTCTGAAGCCTGTGCTTTTCTTGGTCAGGTGGAAGTTTTCAAAAGCTTTCACATTAAAATAACCTATCTGGGTTTTGTCTTTTATTTTTCAGATCTTGCATGATATTGTTCCTTCTCATGAACTAATGATTGATTTTAATACTATGCTTCAAAAATCAAGTGAGTATTTATCTTTGTTCTTTTCATTTATGCTAATTTCATAAAATTATTCTAGATTATCCTGCCACTTTTTTTTGCTTTTGAAAGTAGTTTTGTTAGTTAAGAAATAATCCCCAAGATCAACCCAAATTGCAACTTTCCCATCACCATAACCTCTTAGTTGAATGTATGAGCAGTCATTTACACACTTGTGTGAACAAATGCCTTGTAAAGAGTGATGAAAGCAAACTTGTTGTAAAGGCACAGGCAGGATCTCAAAAATAACTTACTTTTTTTTTAAGGCACTTTACTCTGAATTCCAGGGTCTTAATTCTGTATTTGGGATCTCTGTTTTATTTATTCTTTTGTTGCTAGAGGGTTTGAGATAGATCAATTCTATAGTTCATTGTTATTGATCAAACAACAAAATTTTCCTTCTCTTCAAGGGAGCATTATCTTCAGGCTGGTAGAAAAGTCTTCCAATTTAAAGACTATTTTTTTCCCATGCTGATCAATTGGATTCCAAACTGTCTGTCTTCTTGTGGCTTGGTATGTCCCAGCAGGTCAACAGATTGGTGAAATGTCCATGAATAAAGATTGTTCTCTCATCTGATATGATGAGGGTTTATGGCTTTAAACTGACAGGAGGAGGTTTAGAAGAGATTTTGGGACGAAATTCTTGACTGTCAGCGTGGTGAAGCCCTGGCACAGGTTGCCCAGAGAAGCTGTGGATGCTTCATCCTTAGAAGTGTTAAAGGCCAGGTTGGATGGATGGAGTACTGAGCAAGCTAGTCTGTCTAGTGGAAGGTGTCTTTCCTCATGGCAGGGAGTTAGGACTTGGTGATCTTTAGGGTCTTCTCCAACCCAAACCATTCTATGATTCTTCTTTGGGAGGGGGGAAAAATAGACCTTTTGTTTGAAACCTCCCTTTTTCTGTTCATGCGTGACATGTTTGCCAACTTTTCATAACTAATGAGAACAATCTGAGTTTTTAAAAGAATTTATACCAATAAACATAACTTTTCCCTCAATTACCTGCTGTCACAAGTCAAGTGTTGTTTTAAGAACTCTGGTCATACATAACTAACAATGTTAAATGTCTGCTTCAGTCATTTCAGTTTCAGGTTTGACTTTTTTTTTTTTGGTGGCATCTTGGGATTTGAAGTGTTTCAAAGGCACTGTATTCCCTTCCCATGGGAAGACCACTGATTAGTGAGCGTTGGAAACAACAACTATTGCAAGCAAGGCAGTGTGGGATAAATGGTCCTGTGTGGGCTTCTTGAATCAGCAGTGTTTGAGTAGGGACAGAGTGATTCTGGTGTGAGTTGTCCTCTAGAGCCAGGAAGTATTCCTTAACTTTATCTCTTGGAAGCAGCAGAAGGCAATGGGGGCACCTTCAGCTATAGGGACAGTAGCAGTATTTGGGGAGGCAGGATGAAGAACTGTCTTTCACTTGTGGCTTACTAATGAGTTCATCCTGATCAGTGTGATTCATTAATCAGCCTCATCTTTTTCCAGAGAAAAGGAAAAAACGTCGACTGGGCCTAGAAGTCATTTTTGCAGCCTTGGATTATGCTGGCTGGAAAGAAAATGCAAAAGCATGGAGCTGTTTGGCGAGACAGGTGAAACAAATTGTAATGTAAGTAGCTCTGATGCAATGTGCTGAAATAAATGTGTTAAGTCTTCAGCTTTGGGCAATTGACAAAGTCACCCTCTGTATTCTAACTCTGCCTTCAGTTTTGCCTTTCATACACAACTTCAGAGAATCTTGAAATATACTCAGCATTTTGGTCATTGTATGGGAGTGTCACTTCCCTGTTATAGATAGTTTTATAGAAGTCTGGAAGAGTTTGGGTTGGAAGGGACTGTAAAGACCGTCTTGTTCCAACCCACCTGCCATGGGCAGGGACACACCTCCCACTAGAGCAGTGTAGTGGGCTGACCCTGGCTGGATGCCAGGCACCCATCAAAGCTGCTTGATCACTCCCCTCTGCAACTGGATGGGGAGAGAAAGTATAACAAAGGGTTCATGGGTTGAGAAAAGGACAGGGAGAGACCGCTCACCAAATACCATCATGGGCAAAACAGACCCAGGGCCTCACCATCAGAGTGAAGAATTTCTTCCTAATATCTAATCTAAACCTGCCCTTTGTCAGTTTTAAAGCCATTTCTCCTTGTCCTGTCTCTACCTCCCCTTTCAAAAACTCCCTCTTCAGCTTTCTTGTAGGTTCCCTTAATGGGCTGGAAGGAGTTTGTGTTTCTGAAATGCTTGTTTTAAGAGTGTTATTGCATAACAGTAATAACTGTTTGGGATAAGTTAGTCTTTGAGTATGCCTGGAGTAACACAAACATTTCCTAAGGACAAACCACGTCCTTCATACCACTCATTTGTTGACAAACCTGGAGAAACTTCCATGTTACTATTGACAAACTGGCACACAAGTCAAAGGCTTGCTTCATTTCACACCATGATCTGTGTTATTGCCAAGGCTAAATAAGACTGCTAGAGTTCACCTCCAGCCTCACAAGTGTTGCCAGGGATTCAAAAATATTATTAGTTTTATATAGAAAAGTTTATATTAGTGTTTTAGTTTTGGTATAAAGTCAGTGTGTCTGTGTTGGCAATTTAGGAACCTTGTAGCAAGCTTGATTATAGCATTCACTGTCTCCTAATAATCTTTCCAACACAATTTAACCTTTTCTGTAACTTGTTTATTAACCTTTTTTCCAGATCTGAGAAGCATCTTGACTGGATCAAGCAAGAGTGGAACTCCAGGAAGGACTGGTGGCCAGCCTTCCATTTTAGCCGTTACTTGGCAAAAAGGAATTGGCAGGAAGATAAAAGCCTTTCATATGAAAAAGCTCTGGTGGCTGGAATCCTACTGGGAAAGGGTATAAATGTTTTTTCCTTTTCACTACATAGAACAGAAATAATGTCTAGTTCTAGCCCTAAAGACATGGGATGCAGTGGATCTGCTGCCTGGAAGAAATGCAGTTTCTTTCTTCTAGAAAGAAGATGCTTGTCTTTGGAGCTGAACCTGAAAGGTGATAAATTGTTTTGGTATTTTACAGTGAGGCATATTTTGCATAACTGGTATTATCCTGGTTTAGAATTCAGTTTTATCTGGCGTTGTTGAGCAGCCACAATACTATTTGTCTTGTTTGATCTTCAAACCGTAACTTCAAAAATGTACAGCATCCTCCTGAGGGAATATGGTGAGGACTGCAGGGAGTTTGCTTGCTGGATGCCAGCCTAGGCAGTGTCTCAGCAAATACTGGGGATCAGCTGGTCACTAAGGACCATGGGGATGTTGTAATGCAGGAAGGAGGGAGGGTCTTGAATGAAAACCATCAGCAGTTTGGTAAGAAGGTGAGGATCATTACTTCTTCAGTAGCATTATTTGAAATGCTGCCAAAAGCAAGTAGAGACAATGGCTTGTACACTGGTTTGGACTTTTGGTTGATAGGCAGCTTGTTAATTGTCAGCTTTTCTGTAACTTTATCTTCTGCACTTCATATAACAATTTCCAGAGGGCTAATAAAATCATTCCAGTTCTAATTTCCTTTAATGAAATTTCAATGCTTATTGGGGTCAATGCGAGCTTCTATTTTCCTTATCCAGCATAATAAGTTAAGTACATGATATCAGTGCTTTTTCACACTCATTTTTTTTCTGAACTATTTTCAGAACAGTAATCAAAAGGAAATATTTTGCAGGATAACATATGCTTATATACATGGAAAATGTTTTCTGTGTTAAATGAAGATAGGTTATTTAATGCTGCAGTTGTGTCTCTAATATGCATGTCTTGGATTTTAAAACCTTTACTTACTGAAAAGTTTCTTAGGTATTTGCATATTGTTTCAACAATGAAAGCGTTTTTTATTTGCTTGTGTCATGGTATAACTTAGTGTTGTTGGTTTTTTCCTTTCCTTAGGTTGCAAGTATTTCAAACATGTATCACACCAAGGCTGCAAAGCTCAGCTGAAAAGGTTTCGGATGCTGAAGAAGTTTGTGAACAGGCACAATCCTGTCTACCTGAGAATATCTGGTCCTCCAGATTCTGCTGTTCACCCTTGATTAGAAAGTGTTCTTAAGGTTCTTGTTGTACCTTTTCCTCTCTGTAAAACTGACTTCTGTGTTGGTGGTACTCCAAAACTTCTAGGCAGACCCTATTGACTCAGTATTAGACTTTTTTTTAGTATATTTATGTAAAAATGCTTTGGTTTGTATTTATTTTATAATAAAGTGAATATAAATCAACTAATAATGTTGAAGAATTTCTGTAATGTAACTCTCATATTGTGTGAAATGCACACAGTGTCGATTTCAAATACATCTTGAAAGAGCAGAGGTACAGAAATATTGAGCACGTCTCTACCTACTGGAACAGATTTTTTTCGCAGTCATGTCCATGAGTTGAAATATGCAGTGTTGCTGTGTTTGGAAAGCAAACGTTGATGTGTTATTACAAACTAGAATTCCAGTTTGCTTGCAAACAAGTGCCAGATCTGTAGAATTCTGGAGGATGAACCTCCCTCTGGGGTTGAAATAAAGATGTCTTTAGTAGCACAGTAGCTTATGGGTAAGTACAGCTGTGCTTTTAAAAACTCAGTGTGTACCTGGGATTTTGGTCTGGCTTCATATGGGTCTTGTGAGAAGTGCCTTAAGACAATGTGTCTTAAACATTAAGTGAAATACTTGCTATAACGATGTTTTGTTAATTACTCATCATTCCCAATGCTAGTGCTTGTTTACTTTTCACTCCCTAAGAATGCTGCTGCCTTATTTTGTAATAGGGGTTTTGTTGGAGATCTTCAACTGCGTTTTGACTATTTTAATTTAGTTTTAATTTAATTTTTAATTAGTTTTAATTTAGTTTTTTTATTTAATTTTACTTTTTTAATTTTAACTTCACAATGTGAAGTTTCAAAATATTCCTCCCCAGCATCCCACAGGGTGTCCCCCAGCCCCCTGGGAAGCAACCCCTCCTTAGGTGAGAGAGATGATCCAGACTGTTGCTCCCAGTCATTTGTCTTGCTGGGTTTCATGCCTGGACATGGTGCTAAAGCTGTCCTGGGACAGCCCTGGGAGGCAAACAGACATTGTGTCCCTTCCCTGGAGCCCTTAATTTGGCTTCTTGTCTGCCATTGTGCCCCTCTGCTCCCAGGACTGGCAAAGATAGACCTTTGATGGGCTGGTGACTCTCCTATGATGGTCCTGGGAGCATCCCAGCAGGGTCTTATTTGGGCTTCCCCTTCCATTGTCTGTGTTCCTTTGTGGGCATGCTTGAGTTTTTATGATTAACACAAGTTGTATAAAAGCTGAATGCTGGAAGCCCTGGTGCTTGGTGAGAGCTCCCATGCAATTTCCCTTTGTCCCCTCAGCTTCCTGTGGGAGGTGCATGTGCCTTGCAGCAGCTGAGACCCTCTATGGAGGAAGAAATGTGAAACAAAGCATCAGAGGTTGGGGTGGAGGTAAGGAGAGTGAGAGAAGGAAGAAGCTTGATGTGTAAAAAATCTGTTAATCCATTGTGCTTCCAGCTTTTTCCTGTGACCTCTGGAAGTGGGATTGCTGTGGGGGATCGTGTCCTCTCCAGGTGCTAGAACTACCATGCTGCAGTCAGCAAGTAGAGCAGCACAGCTGCAGGTTTTGTGTAACAATCTCAAGCATTGCTCTTCCATGTCCTGCAAGAAACTTGCTGTTCCCTGACATCAGTCCTTGCCCCTGAGACAAACCTGCAGATCACAAGTCCTGAGTGAAATTTCTGTGCAAATTACTCAGTGCATACTGTGTTTTCAAGCCCGCGTGGTACTTTGAATGTGGTAACTCCTAGTGTGTTGGAATGGTCTTTTTTGGCTTTGAATTCTGTATTCTAGGTTTGGTATCCTCTCAGTTGTCCATCCTATGGGCAAAGCTTCTGAGAGGATTTTTTTTTAATTTTTTATCATGCATGAAAGAAATAGCTCCCTTTCCACTTGGCTGTGATCAAAGTTGCCTTGCTCTGCTTATGGAAGTGTAAAGTTAGGGAAGTGTCATCCTCCAACACAGGCTGAGTACAATGTGTACAAACACCTGCATCCCCAGCTGACGGGAAGGGCTTGCTCCTGCATTATTTGCTAGAGGGGAAAATGGGCAGAGGTCTCATTAATTCTAAAACATTTAATGCCACCTGGGATCAAGCCCACAAAAATCTATTCGTTTACGTACAGGGTTACCACAGAATATCAGTTGACTTGTGGTTGTGCCTGGTGCCTTTAAACCAATTCTTTTTCCTTTCCTTTCACTCTTTCTAAATTTCTCCTCATTTTAACCCTGAATGTATACCTGGATTTGTGGGTAACAGCAGTATCTGTAAAACTTGCAGTTCTGGAATTACTTACTCCTATGGTCAATTGCTGCCTTAACTTGGTTGTATTTTATGTCCTCTGTTCAGTCTTTATGAAACCAGACTCAACTTTGGTGCATTTTAAAAGCTGAGCAAAAGGGTAGTTAGCAATTGAAAATTATTCACTTGTGCCTTGTGAAAGGGGAGAGATTATGAAGTTCTGTGCATATGTATCATATCTCGTGTTTTTGTTATTCATATTTCTGGGTGAAGGATTTCTCAGCCAATTTAATCTAAAATGCAGGGATTAGATTTGTGAGTGCTTCTAGGGGTACAAGAAATGTCCAGAGGGGAGGGTTTAGTTGAGTGACGTGTGAAATACCAAAGAGGCAGCCTGGAGGATGTCTCTGCTGCCAAGTAGTAAACTTCAGAGAGAAAGGAAGAGGGAATGTAAGCAAACCTCAGGGAATGCTGAGCTCTGGGGCAATTAATAAAACAGAGATGAATGAACCATGCTGTGAAGAAGTCCAGGATTTCTATACATCTGACCTCAAGAAACCTATGCTGAAGGAAGTGAATGCTTGGCCACACGCTGGAAAGAGCAGCAGCACCTCTGGAGTTTCTTTTTCTTGCCCACATGTGTGCCTTTGCCTCTCCTTGTTGTGCCTAACAGGCAGTCTGCTGGGACATCCTCAGTGTCTGGATTATGGGCCGCCTTTCCAGCCCCCTTTGCGCTTGGAGTTCTGCTCTGCCTATGGGAATTTTGGCTGCTGTGACCAGGAGAGAGACAACAGCATTGCAGCAAAATACTGGGACATCATGGATTACATTGATCCCCAGGGGCACAAACTGTGTGGAACATATATCAAAGATATCCTGTGTCAGGTAGGGAAGAAAAATATCTGTGTCCTACACTCTGGGCTGGTTTGGGGGTCAGTTGTGGTTCTGATAGCTCTGTGCTGCTGTGAAGGGAGGTGTGGGAGCAGGGGAAAGGTGGGTTGACAGAGAAGTGGCACCTAATCCTCAGCAGGCATTTGCAAAGTGCTTTGTGTGAGGTGCATCACTGGAATCTGGCAATATGTAGTGACATTTGCGAGCAATAAGGGTTTATGAAAGTGTTGCACAGTGAGGGTGATGATTTTTTCATAATGAAGGAGAGAATTGCAGATCAGTATTTACCCTCTGCTTGCAGCTACAAGGTGATGGATTACAAATTCTACAGAATCAAGTGATAGGGGAATTACAGGCAGAGTGTTTGGATGTCTGGACTTGCATGGAGGATGTGTTTTGATTGCATTCCTGCTGAGGATGCTCCAAATGATGTGCTTGAATTTCACAGGCAGTGGTTTCACACAGCTGCTGCAAGGTTACAAGGCTGCAGCGCCAGTGTTTTCATCAGTGCTGTCTCCCCACTGCCCACCTGGCTCATGAAAAGTGTGCAGGGAGGAAAGACCAAAGGCACTTTTCTGCCTGAGCTCCCCTGAAATTAGAGGGCAGAACCCACCTGCCTTTTTAGTAACTCTTAGTCACGCCAAGCTGCACTCACTGCATCCAAAACACAAAGCAGCCAAAAGACACAGTTAATCTTTCTAAAAACTTTTAAAACTCTTGTAGTTAATATTTCCTTAGCTCAAAAATGCTATCTGTGTACCAAAATGCTTCCACTTTTTTTGGATGCTGGCAAAATTTTGGCATCTCCTCGGGGTGGGGAAACACCTTTTCAGCACCAGGGCTGAAAAAAGTAGCATCAGAGTTCTTTGTCAAGCTGGTTGAAAGCCACAGGATGGGAGCTAGTGCCAGGAAAGCAAAACACTTTTAAAACCAGTTTTAATCTGAGGCCTGATTTGATTGTTGAACGCACACTCTTAACAGAAACTAACGAAAGAGAAGTATCAATGTGATCTTAGCAATTTCTGCTTTGTTGGTTTTATAAAGCGATGAGATTAATTTTCCTGCATGCTTGAGTGAAGTGAGAGCAGGCAACCAACAGTGACTGGAAGGCCACCTTCCTGGGAGTTTAGGTAGACCCTGTTGGCAGAACAGAGCTGAGGAAACTCAGAGGGAGTGAGAATATGCCTTGTTTCAGAGGAAGCTGGTTTTCTCTTTTGTTTTTGTCAGGCTGTTGGTGCAGGAGCTGGACTCTGTTCCCACTTATGTGAGAGAAATTAAAAATATTTTCAAAGGTGTTAATGAAGTAATCACTTCAGAAGAGGACTGAGAGAACAAAAAGACAAGGACACCCAGCTGAAGCTTTGACTTTTGTGATTGGCACTCGGGGCCTGGTGGTGCCCTTCCTCATTCTGGGAAGACCTTAAACATGGGAAGAATGGTGTGGTTCTGCCAGCTGGGACTGGGATGAGACTGCAAGGACAAGCCTGGGAGACTTGGCTCCCCTTTTCAAGGCTGGAGACTTTTGATTTGGGAAGAGGGAGATGTTCCTTACAGATGTGATGTGAGAGCAACAGAAACCAGGTCATTCTGTGCTGCTTTCTGACAACCAAATGGCAGCAATGAAAAGTGAGAAACTTCCTACATCATCCAAAAGCTGAAAGGGCTTTACTATTTACAAGTCATACCTGCTCTTAGTATGGCCAAAAGTCCCTGGGTTCTGCAGTGAGCAAAGGGAACACCTTGCTTGTGAAGTTTGGAATCAGGGTCTGTAGTCTTCGCATTAAGTATCCTGGGAAGGCTGCTACTTGCACCAAAAAAAAAAAAAAAAATTAAATTCTTGTATAACTGCCCAGATTTTTAGAATTAATTCTGTTTAATGAAGTGGACTTGTTTAATGAGGCAGAAAAGTTACTAATTGTCCTGGGGTGGCATAATGATATCTTGTATTCCCTATCGTTTTGTATCCTTGACCAGAAATATGGTCCTGTAGCTTTAACTGTGTCCTGCAGCTGGGAGCTCTGCCGCCGGCGCGGGATGGTTTGAAACTTTCAAACTTTCTCCGGCTCTCCTACGGGGGAGTGAGAAGGAAGGGACACTGTTTTTTTTTCCTCAGTCAGTTGCTGCTGNACGAGAATCGTCCAGGGAGCCACTGGAGGAACTTCACCTAGCCCTTCGGGGCCCTCCCAGAAAGGGGAAGCTACGCCTGAGGAAAAGGACACTAAGTTCATCAGCTGTTTGTTCAGGTTTTCTGACCCCTTTTCCCCTTTCCCTTTCCACTGTGTGGTCTGTTAATTAAACAGTTCTTTCCACTTTAGGCTGAGATATTCAGTGTGCGGTGGGGGAGGCACCTGCTCGGAGTGCTTTCCATCTAGGATATTTGTCTCTAATCCAAGACACTAATGTAGTAGTTCTTTCCTGGACTGTGTATGTACTTACCTTCCTCCATCTGTGCCCAATAAAAGATCTGGATAGATTGTTTTGGGCTGCTGGCATGAAAACCAGTAAAATAATATTTCTGTAGAATGTAGCCTCTTCTGTTTTAACTTCTGCAGCTTTGTGCTGATTAAAATAGAAGTGGGATTTTAATGGAAACATTTTATGGAAGTTCTAGCCCAGAATGTTCACAAGAGGAGGAGTTTAAATTTAGGTACAAACTCAAACACAATGCTTGATTTTCAGAATTTACCTTATCTTGCCTTACCCCATATATTACATAGATGAAAACTTAAGGGTATTTGAAGGAACATAATTTTAGATATGTAGCACTCGAAAATGTTGCCTGCAATAGTTTTTTTTCTGATGATCACAGAGTCAATGATACCGACAGGAATTGCATGAGATGGTATTTACTTATTTGAATCAGTTTTAAATCTCACAGTCTGCTTCAGTAATATTACTGTGCATGCAGGAACATGATTGGAGCTGCACAGTATCAGATCAAAGATTAATTTAGCCTGTATATTTGACCAATGTACATCTTAAGCCCCTACAGTTTCTTATGGCAGAGTTTCACCTCCTTTTTTTAAACTGGCTCCTGTTGCCTTTATCTCATACTCCCTCATTTTTCCTCTGCGAGAAAATGACTCCTGCTCATTTTCTCAATGTCACTTGTGATATTTACAGAGCTGTTACCCTGCTCTGATCACCTCCTTCCATGACTGCTCAGTCCCACCTTTCTGAGTGGAGAATCCACAGCCTCCACACTTGCACTTCTGTTGGGAAGAATTTAGGTGCAGCTGATTGTGCTTTGATAAAGGAAACTACTGCTGATCTCTAAGTCCATTTTGGCCATATTCTGAGTGACTTTCTACTGCTCCATTTCATAGTTGACTCTTTTATGTTCTCTGCATTGCTAATTTTTAATTTTATTAACCAGTTTGCTCCCCTGAAGGTGTCTAGGCTTCTCCTGGATGAGTGTCCATAGCCACATCTTTAGTTTCCTTTACCTTCTAGGAATGTTCTCCATATGCTGCACACCTCTATGATGCAGAAAACCCTCGGACCCCTCTAAGAAGCCTCCCAGGACTTTGTTTTGAGTACTGCTCCGAGTTTCACCTCAGCTGCTACTCTGCCATCCACCTGCTGACCAGCGACAAGCACATCCAGGAGTGCTGTGAGACGAACAGGACCCACTTCTGCCACCTCCTGCAGCTCCAGGATGAGGATTACTGCTTCCCCAAGGTGCTGCAGAACTCGGCCCTGAGCCGCAGCCTGGGCTCTGTGCTGGAGAAGCACGGGGGCTGCATCCAGCTGTGCCTGGCTGAGGTTGCCAATGGCCTGAGGAATCCGGTGCTCATGGCCCACGCTGCTGACCAGAGCCACCGCACCTTCGTAGCCGAGCAGCTCGGCCTCGTCTGGGTCTTCCTACCCGATGGCAGCCGGCTCGAGGAGCCCTTCCTGGATATTCGAAATATGGTGCTGGCTACACCGTGGCTGGGGGATGAGAGGGGCTTCCTGGGGTTGGCTTTCCACCCCAAGCACAAGGACAACAGGAAGTTTTATATCTATTACTCATTCATGGATAAGAACCGAGTGGAAAAGATCAGGATCAGTGAATTGAAAGTTTTGGCATCTGATGCCAACAAAGCGGATCCACGCTCTGAAAGGTAGAGTTCATATTAAATGTTGCTATCTGTCATGATGAGAAATAATTTTTCTCTATCCTTGTCCAACGTCAATACAGGCTGGGGGAAGAACAATTGAGAGCAGCCCTGCCAAGAGGGACTTTGGGATGCTGGTGGCTGGGAGGCTGAACATGACCCAGCAATGTGTGCTTGCAGCTGAGAAAGCCAAACGTGTCCTGGGCTGCATCCAAAGAATTGTAGCCAGCAGGTCAAGGGAAGGGATTCTGCCCCTCTACTCCACTTTCACTTCCAGCCCATGCCAATCTGTGATCCTATGATTCTTTCCACTTCCAAAACCTGCACATTCCCTGTCACCCTGGTTTAGGTGTGTGACTAGCCTGCTATGAGTCAGGTTGGCTCACGGTCACACAGCAAACCAAAGTGGATTGAAAAGACTCAGGAACTACGCTTCCAGGTTGTCTTCTCTCTCCATCCTGTACTCTTCTAAAGAGCAGTAACAGCCCCAGGTCTATTAAGGAATTAACATCTATACTAGGAGGTTTGTACTGTAGGAGAAGAAGGTGCTATACACTTATTTTATTCATCATGTGTGTACCTGCCCTGCCCCCTGCTAAGAAAAAAGCTAATTCTTACTTCTTTTTTTTTTTTTTTTTTTCTTTTTAAGGAATCTCCTGGAACTTGAGGAACCAGCTGCAAATCATAATGGTGGGCAGCTGCTCTTTGGTGTGGATGGCTACTTATATCTATTCACAGGGGATGGAGGGAAAGCTGGAGACCCTTTTGGAAAATTTGGGAATGCTCAGAACAAGTAAGTAGGAGGGCAGGTGAAAGCTTTGAGCTTTTTCTCCAGATACAAAGTTTGAAAAGGAGACAACGTGGAAGAAAAGAGTAAGAGTACTTCCTGAAAGTGCTTGTGCATCTGCAAGTCTGTCCCATGTAGTATTAAAAAAATTAAAATTTGACATGTTGAAAGCCAAGTTGTTTAGAGAAGAGAGAGTTTTATGACTTGAGCGGGTTGCAAGACACACCAGCCACTGGTTTATTTCTTTTAGACAGATAACTTTTCCTTTGAAAATGGGGAAGAAGAAAATTTTTGTGTTTTCAGGTGGTGCTCATGCTGGGGTTTCTTTTTCTGCCTTCTCTTTAGGAGTACTTTGTTGGGGAAAGTGTTGAGGATTGATGTGGATGGAAGAAGCCCTGATGGAAAGCCTTACCGCATCCCTCCTGATAATCCATTTGTGTCTGACCCCAAAGCCCGCCCAGAGGTGTACGCCTATGGGGTCAGGAATATGTGGCGCTGTGCGGTGGACAGAGGCGACCCTGTCACAAAAAAGGGAAGAGGAAGGATATTCTGTGGGGATGTTGGGCAGAACAGGTTTGAGGAAATCGACCTCATTGTTAAAGGAGGGAACTATGGCTGGAGAGCGAAGGAGGGATTTGAATGCTACGACACGAAGCTTTGCCACAATTCCTCCTTGGGTAAGGAAGAAGACTCTTATAGAAGATTTCTTTATCATATGTGTATATTTAGTGGACTGACACACTATTTTTCCAGTGAAGCTAAATAATCCAGTGTTGTGTGTTAAATAGAGACTGTTTTCTTCTTAAGAGCAGAAATCCCTCTCTCCAGCCTTGCTATGTTGGTATGAAATGACGCTCTGCTTATCTGGGGAATTCCCTGCCACACACTGCACCTGAAAGAGTATTTAAATTCAAAGACTGTGTCTATTGTAGACAGAGTTTTCCTAGTGAAGTCAGGAAGGCAATGGATTTCATTTAAGTAGAAAGAGATACTGTGTTTTCTTCAGAAGATCTGAGCCCTGACTGTGGCTAAGGACAGCGGCCCAGTCTGATGCTGAGACCCTGAAACAAACCCTGTGGCAGAGGCAGTGTCTCCCATCAAGCAAGGGGCTGCAGCAGAAGGCCCAAAAGCTGTATGCTGGGTCTGATTGTGTGTGTGATGGGCAAAACTCGCTTGTTGCCTTCAAAAAATATAAATTGGTGGTTTTATAAAGCTCTTGACAAAGCATGGTAGAAGAACTGAGTGTCATCATAATGCTCTTTAAGCTGTTGGGCAAAGTCACCTGGCCTCAAGGTCATGCAGATGTTCCTGGAACACTTGGACGAGCAGACAAGTGCAGAGTATGTATTATTGACAATAATGTAGGGAAAAAAGTGAGGACAAGAAAAAAATTCTGTGGAATCTGATAAATCAACACAAGAAAGGGCTGAATTCAATTTTAACATGGCCAGAGGCAGAGTCTTTATAAGTCTCATGGCAAAAAACAGAGGGAGCACACTCATTCATGTTCTGTGCTGTGTCAGTGAGCCCATGAAGATGTTGAGCTAACTTGCAATTTTGACCTTATTCCCTTCTCTAAAAATACTGGAATTGGTAAAGGCGATCCCTTTTAAAATGATTGGTGCAGTCACAAACAAGTAAGATAACACTTCCTGCAGGCTGATACCTTTCTGCATTGCTTCCTTGATGCAGAGCATCCTGGTTCTATGTGTTATAGAAGCTCATCACAACTAAGCCTTGATAAGCAACTACACAGAGAGATCCTTAAAGCCTCTGGGTCTGTTCTATCCTAGAGTAAATTACTGAATTACCACTGAAATTTTGCTAAGCACTTTGTTAAACTGTACTGGTCCTTCTACTAATTTTTGTACCTGTCAGAATCATTGAGCAATTGCTTTTTGATGCTCTCAGAAAGTAAACTTTCTGACTCTTTATTTCTCTGTGTTTAACAGATGACATTCTGCCAATATTCGCATATGGCCGCAGCGTGGGGAAGTCAGTCACTGGAGGTTTTGTCTACAGGGGATGTGAATCACCCAACTTGAATGGCCTTTATATTTTTGGTGATTTCATGAATGGGTGAGACTGACTGCTTCCTCTGCAGCTCCCATTTGGTACCCACATTTGCCTTGTCTGGGCAAATACATATATCAGAGCATCCCAAAACCTTTCGGGCTGGAGTAAATGAGAATCTTGGATATAGGCTAAGTTCTGCATTTGACTATTACAACAACATTTTTGTTGGAATCTAAACTTCCTCTGTTTCAGAATCCTTAGCTTTCTTTTGTTCAGTTCTATTTCTCCAAAAGCCAGCCAACAGTCACAGTCTTCACTGACTACTTACTACTTTTTTTTGTTTCAGTAATGCATGGTTTTGATGGGAACTAATTTTGATACTGGAGACATAAAACACAGGGTTTTATTTTTCATCTAGTCGACTTATGGCTTTACAGGAAGATGAGAAGACAAATAAGTGGAAGAAGCAGGATATCTGCATTGGCAGTACAACAGCTTGTGCTTTCCCTGGAATGATCAGTTCCTACAGCAAATTCATCATCTCATTTGCTGAGGATGAAGCAGGTAGGTATTGTGCTGGCCTCTCCCTCATTGGAAACTGTACTGTCAGTTCTCTACTTTAGGGAAAATGTGGAGAATTCTGTGGCTCCTGAGGTGTGCCTGGAGAGCAGGCAGTGCAGAGAAGTTTGTGGCTGGTACGGTTGATCTGTGGCTCAGGGAGGTCTCCTGCCCTGTGAGGCTATTGCAGACCAGCTTGATGGAGAGCTCAGATGACAGACCCTCATGTGAAACACTCCTTTTGGTTTTGGTTCTTCATGCTGTTTCATTAATCAAACTACCATATCAATGCAGTTTTTCATTGTACCAGCTCATCCTTGCTTGAGTTCTTAGAGCTTATCTGAATTTCTCAAGCTTCCTTAGTATGAATTCCTCAGTTTTATTCACAACAACAGCACTTCACACTGTGCATTTTAGACCAAGGCTTTATTTGGGGATCAGGAAAGCCACTCATTTTAAAATTCAGTGTAAAGGCCTCAGCAGATGGGATGCTACTAAGGTCACAAGGACTACATCTCTCACCAAGGTGGAAGTACCAATGCACACTTTGTTCACTTTTTTACAGTCTCCTGACACAGAGCTATGTAACACAAAAAGCAGCTGCACGTTTTTGGAGAACACAAGTCTGCTTTAGTGAGCTCTGATGCTTCACCATTCAGCAGAAAAGAGATTTATTTGCCATGAAAAGATCCTAGATCATCTGCCTAGCATGTTCTGCCAATGCTGCATGGAGATGTAGGCTTTGTTGTGAAGCGTGTACAATTTTTAACTGTTCTAACAACATGTAGAGTGAGTGGATGTTAAATGTCTCTTCTCCTGGTGGTGTTTTTAGAAACCAATGTGGTGGTGTTATGTAGTTTGAAAGACAACAATAGTTCTGCCTCTTGCAAGATACTCTAATTTCCCTGGATATTTTTCTAGTGGGTGCTGAAGGGAAGGCACAAGGAGCAGTTGGCTTTCACAGCTACCAGACAGAAATAATAAGCTTCTGTCTCCCATGGATTAGCCAATGTCACTCTTGTTGAATTTATTTTCTTTCTGGTGCGACTATAAGACAGCAAATATATTTCTTGTGTGGTCTTCCCCTCTATTTGTAGTTTCTGGCTGCTTCTTTAGTACAAACATGTTTTAAAAAATATGCATTTATACAGAGGAAAGTAACCTTTTGGAGAGCCAGAGAGGTGAGGTAATGAAGGTGCTGCTGAGGCACTCTGCCTGACTGAGAGCTGCTGGTTCTGTGTGGAACCTCCTGCAGCCAGGAGGTCATTTGGTGTCTCTGGGAGCTCACCCGCACAGACCAGGTTGAGAACAAAGCCATTTCTTGGACATAAGGCATGGCTGAGGGGGTAACTGAAGGGGTTTTCTTTTCTGACCACATGAATTAGTGAAGTGCCAGGAAAGAATGGGAAATGGAGAACTGGGATCCAGCTTGGGCACTTCAATCTAAGACCAGTTTTCTTTTTCCACTTCTGTTTAGGTGAGCTGTATTTTATGTCTACTTCTTATCCCAGTGCCTATGCACCACATGGATCGCTCTACAAGCTCATTGACCCTGCAAGGTTTGTAATTAAAGATGGATTTCCATGCCAAATTCTTCTATAATCACCATACACTCTCCAGCTATCACAGTAAAAGAATGCCAAGTACTACTTATACACAATATCACTGACATCTGCATCCAGTCCTTGGGTTTTGTTCACCCACTGTACATCTGGTGCAACTTTAATCAGTTTGAGTGAATTTATTTCTCACTCATGATATCTGTGCATAATGTTTTTCCCCATTAAGCAGTTATCCCTGTTAAAGTCTGTTTTTACAATAATAGGTACACTCATTTAATTTTCTCTCCTCCCCAGCTTTTGGATCTTGCTAAAAAGCATTAAATGAGTTTCAAATCACTCTGTAAGATAGATACAGTAAAAAATGTGTCTGTGTAGTTGCAGAGACCTTGGATACTAGCAAAATGAAGAAAACAAGTTATGTTTTCTTGAGAAGTTAAATCCAAACCTAGATAGTTACCTCAAGCTCTGTACCAAGGTGATGGGAATAGAACTTGGGTATTTCACTGCTTGAGGAGATTTCTGCCTTTAACAGCTTATCATGTGCCAGGAATTGCATCAACTGTAGCTGACCAAAATGTAATATTTTCAAGTAAAAATATATATAAATATTTGAGCTTGCATAAACATCAAGAGCTTGAGCATAGTCTATTTCTCAAAAAACATCTCTGTAGGTCTCTATGCCTCTCCTCAATGTGCGACAAAGACCCTATGCTTCTGAAGCTTTGTGTCCATCAGTTCTAGAGCAGGACCAGGCACTTATTCCCTTGGCTCTTAGGAATGCATTCCTGCATTTTCTGGTTCCCTTTGTTTGCCATATCCCGGATGGGGCTGTGTCAGCTCTGCCCCGGTCTGTTTGCACTTTGCAGGAGTGCCCAGGGTGTGCAGAGCTCCTCTGGAGCCTGAGCAGGCTTGGGAGCACCTCCTGACACCTCCAGTTTCAGGGATGACTCTGGTCTCCTCCTGAACCTTCCTCCTTTGGATTTTACTGCTGTTCAGAGGATTCTTCTTCTGCTGTCTCTCTGGGATATCTGGCTTCTCTGCCAGGCACACTCCCAGTCACTCCATCCAACATTCCCTGCCTCCTGCCTGCACGGCAGGAAGTGCGCTGGCATGGACAGCAAGACCCACAAACTCCTGCTTTCAAAACATTGCCAGGGCCGCTGCCATGTGCCTGATGGCAATTCAAACTTCCCGAGAAACCTGCTAGCCAGGAAAGCTGATGGTGGCTTTGTCCCCACTTCAGTTTGCCTCTCTAGCAGTACTCTTGGAGACAGCAGGGTGGCACCACGTTCCTTCTGGCCTGCGCAGAGAGAAAATGAGTTCGACAGTAATTTAAAATTAAGAGAGGAGAGAGACGGAGGGAAAACAACCCCACAGAAACCCACCAAAAGTCCCCGCAAGTAATGCAAACAGCCCTGCCTTAGTAACCTTTTTTAAAAAATTGAAATGGTATGAAGGAAGCAGTTCACTCTTGCCAATGTCTGAAGCAGAATGCTAATCACAAGGAAATATGATGCCTTAGGCCCTGCTTTGCTTTGCTTGGTGCTGTCAAGCATGCCAGATTGGAAGAACCTGTTCTTATTTGTCTTACAGCAGTTTCCTTGATGGGCAACAGAAAACACAGTTGTGCTGCTTTGTGCCTTTCTTCCTGTCACTTGACATGCAACATCTTTACCTCAGGGAAAATATGTTTGGGTTTGGGGCTTTTTTTTGGTGCTTTTGTCCTCTGGGAAGTTGTCAGGGAACTGCAGGAGAAGGACACAGACACATTTCTTTGCAGTTGTGGCTCCCTCCCTCTTTGTCTGTTCCTTTCCTCTCTTACCCTTCTTGCTGCAACACTATGTTGTATCCAAAGAAAATCCTGGTGAAGGTCATGTTCACCAGCTGCTGTTGGGACAGGGATTTTGTGGCTTGCCAGCCCTGTGTCAGGCTTTTGAATTCCACCTGTGTTGCACTCCAGGTGTCTAAAATGCTTTCATGCCTCTTCCACCAGAGGCAAATGACAGCAGGGGATTTAAGTGTGCCTGTGGAATAAATAAACTTCCCTAACAATCTCTCAGACGTCTGCATATGGCTTTCTGTTTTCCAAGGAGAGCTCCACCAGGGAAGTGTAAATACAAGCCTGTTCCAGTGAAAACAAAGAGCAAGCGGATACCATTTGTTCCACGTGCAAGTAAGTTGTCCGGCTTTGATTTTAATGAGAAGCAAAATATATACATGAACTTACAGGCTTAAACTTTCCTGTGGTTGAAATCTTTAGCAGTCTTAAAAACTAAAGCACTGAGCGGGAGCAATCCTGAAGTTTGGTTATCACATTTAACGTGTGCTTCTGCCGACTGCTTGATGCCATGCCTTTGCTTAACCCCAGTCTCTGATTTTTTTCCCCCTGTATTTTGCCAAGTAATAGTGTAAATATGCATCACAAGGGAGCTGATGACTTTGATTCAGGCATTGGATTTGTGTGGGAAATTCTGAGTGCCTGCCCCTGGCTCTGAGACAAGCTCCTTGAATCAAACAGTCCTTTCTCTGTACATCTGGGTGGAGTCAATCTTCCTTTTTCCTAGCTGCCTTCTGTCTTCAAGTCCCATGCAGCTAGGGCAGGAGTTACATCTTGAGTAGAAAGTGTGTTTAGCAAGTTGAGTTTATCTTGTCTGGGCTTTCTAGATATTAGTGTATAATGAAAAATTCATATTGTCAAGTCTGCCAGAGAAGTGTGCAAGGTTTTATCATATTCTGTCTGGAAGTAATTTTCCTTAATCTACATTAATAATTTCTAAAGTTAATCACTTTATTTCCAAGAAAACCAAGAGTATTTTGATGGAAGAAGAGAGGTTTATAGTGTGCATTTCTTCGTTCATAATTTCAGCTGTTTTTCTTGACTATAGCTCTAATAAGGGTTTTTATCAGTCATATCTCTGAATTAGCCTTTTGCCTTAAGGCAGGGATGCTGAACCGTGTTAATTACTTTCCTCAGAGACTGTCCTTGAGCTGCTAAATGAACCTTCAACAACCAAGCCTCCAAAAAAGTCTTCTATCCTCACTGCAGCCACCCCAAGAGTTTCTTCTAAGAAAGCAAAAAAGACCCAATCCACCAAAATAAAAGCATCAACAGCAAAACCAGCTCCATCTGGTAAAGGGAGACTGAGAGTCAAAGCTGAGGCTAAACCTCACAAGGGAAAGAAGGTTGCACACAACTCCAGAATCACACCAACACCACCTTTGCCAAAAAAAAAGAGCTCCCACCTAGCCAGAACCAAGAAGATTCTTCCAAAGAAAGCAGCCCTAGCTAAGGAAAAACTGGAGAAGAGGAGGAAGAAGCAGCTTTTGAAGATCAGTGATGTCCCAGAAAATGCCCCAAAAAATGACCAAGTAAAAGAGAATTTGGCTGACTTGCTATGACTAGAATATGGAGTTCTCCCAGGTGTGCCCTCATTAATGGCAGCATTAGCAGTCTCTACATATATTTTATTAAAATGTAACAGCACCAGCCTCTTAATACTGACTTTGCAAATCATGCTGTCATGTCCTTTTCTGACATCAGTGGTGGTGAGAGCCTGTGATGGACATTCACTGGTGAGATTTGGCTGTGTATGACTAATAAATTCAAGTGCTTCTGAATTTCAGGACTTTTATCTTTTATTTAAGAGTATGGAATAGACATGTCAATTACCTCACTCTTTTTTTTTTTGTCCTTTAGCTGAAATGCAGTGTCAAGTGTATTTCAAGAGTAGTTGTTTTTCAGACAATGAAATTAGGGTTTCTTTTTTGAAGGAGGGCCACTAAGATGCTCAGAAGGCTGAAGCGCCTTTCCTCTGAAGACTGACTGAGACAACTGGGGTTGTTCAGACTGGAAAAGAGAGAGAGGTCTCTAAGGAGACCTTACAGCAGCCTTCCAGTCCTTGAGGGAGGCCCACCAGAAAGCTGGAGAGGGAATTCTGACAAGGACAGGTAGTGACAGAACAAGGGGGAATAGCTTCAAACTGACAGACAGGAGCTTTAGATTAAATATTAGGAAGAAATTCTTTACTGTGAGAGTGGTGAGGAACTAGTACATGTTCCCCAGAGAAGCTGTGGATGCCCCTTCCCTGGAAGAGTTCAAGGGCAGGTTGGATGGGGCTCTGAGCCCTCTGGTCTAGTGGAAGGTGTCCCTGCCCACAGCACAGGGTTGGAATGTCCGTGATCTTTAAAGTCCCTTCCAGCCCAAGTTATTCTATGAATATTTTTTCAAGGTGGGGATCACCTCCAAGTTCCATAGTGTGATAAATGAGTGAATGATAAATGTTGGCTTTCGCATATATGAATTTAACATTTACAAGTGATGNTGTAATATGTTAGAAAACGTAGTAATAAATACATGGTAATAAATGTCTTTTAAGTTGATAAAACACAGAGCCAGGGATCAAGACATCCTAAAGAAACAAAGAAGTTAACTGCTGGCATCCCAGGAAATCTGTTATCTCGACTCACACCTCCCAAAAGGAACTGTCACCTACAAATTAAGTTGAAACATAGACGGGAGGATTTCGGCCTTCAGTTCTGAGACAATCCAGAGGGTCCGAGACTCCAAGACAGGCGCCTTGGTTGGCAGACGGGGGCAAGGATCGGAGGGAGGGAGTTTGGTGAAGTGTAAAATTACCTCCTAAGCTTAATGAATATGTAACAGTTAAAGAAAGTACTTAAGTTCACTGTACAATGGATGGGGTGTGCCTCTGGCAAAATTGCTAAGCACCCAGCGCTGTTTTGCCTTTGCTCTATTAATAAAGACTCAATATTATACAGTTAAAATTTCGGCCCCTGAATTCATTTATTACAATAGGATCCGGCAAGGGCTGGAGATGTTCAGCAAACCTGAACCACAACATCAAAGTACCAGAAGCCAAGCCACCTCCCCCAGAGCCCAGGCCTGTGCTGGAACGATGCTGTGGCTCCACACCCCGCGCGGTGGTAGCGCTGCCGATGGATGCTCAGACCCAGGGAAATGATTTATTTGGGAAGCGGAGGCCGGGCCGCGGCTGAGCCCACGATGTCCTCCGGCACCTCCAAGGCCGCGTTCGTCTCCCACCGCCGCCCTCTGCAGGCGCCGTGCCGGCATGCAAAAGGCAGCGACCCCCGCCGCCCACTCTCCCCGAAACCCCCCGGCTCGGCCGGGAAAAAGAACAACAGTGGAAAAAAAAGCAGGAAAAACTCGGAAGGCCCCAGCGAGGATCGAACTCGCGACCCCTGGTTTACAAGACCAGTGCTCTAACCACTGAGCTATGGAGCCACCTATCAGTTCCAGCCCTGCTGACCGCTCCTGGCCCTCTCCGCGGTCGCCTCCCGGCCGCGTCCCGGCGCTGCCGCGGGGTCCCTGCCCTGCGCCCGGGACTGGGCCCGGGGCGGCCCCTGGGAGCCGTCTGTGGCCGCTGCACCTGCGGCACCCCGGGGCTCAGCTGGGCCTCCGCACCTTCCCGCGTCCTCCCCGGGAAAAGCTGCCCTTGGCGGGGGAGCGAATCCAGCTCCCGGCCCAGCCCAGCCCCGGCGCGGTGCCTGAGGGGGCGGGCGGCCCTTCCCGTCCTTCTGAGGGGGCGCGCGCACCTGCCGCGGATTGAGGGGGGAAGTGCCTTGTAGAGAAAAGTTTCAGTGGCACACTGGGAGATTGCTCCCAGGAGTGATTCCCGCTTCTCCCGGCCATCCGGCAGGGCCCCGCCATGCGGTCAGGGAGGGAGCAGTCGCTGCCCGAGCCCAGGTTTTGGGAGGTAAGGCTGCACAGCGGCTGGTTTTGTGTCCAGGTTTTAGGAGGTGAGGCTGCGCAGCGCCTGGTTTTGTGCAGAGCGGGGAGAGAGTCAGGGAAAGTAGATGATGATCAGCTCGGTGTTGTAATTCTTCTGAGGTTTTGTGAAATCGCTGTTGCACAAAAAGTGGTTTAGCTCTCGCAGATAACCCACACGTGTGGTTTGGTTGGGGAATGAGCCCAACAGCAAAACAGGCAGCGTGGAGCCTTCATTTCTCTCTTGATTTTTACCGAGCAAGGAAAATTGAAGGCATTTGAGGATTTTCTCCTTTTCTTGGCATGAAAGAACCAGTCTGTCACATGCTCCATGAAAGCTTAGGTGAAGGTGAGAAGGTGAGCAGTGCAGAGGAAATGGAGAGACACCGCTGCGGAGTAATAAATCCAAGCAGTTCTGCTGTACACCAGAATCACGTTCTGGAAAAGCAGACATGATTTGCTGGGTGCAAGCCTCAAGCTGCATGTGACCAAAAGTAAAGCTCCTTGAAATGAGAATAGACAGAAAAAGCTGCATTAAGGAGCTAAAGACCTTTCATCCATCCCACACTCCACAAATCATGAACTAGGTCAATTTCCTGCTTTTTTTTTTTTTCTTTAGTTTTTTTTTTTTCACCTTCTCTTTAAATGGATATGATCTCTGTGGACAAACTAGATCAGTTCTGGTGAACTCTGTCTTGTTGTTTATGTAAGACACTGAAATTACTTTGAAATATCTGCTTTTGACCTCTAATGTGGCAGCTGATAAATTCATGAAGTTTCACATTTCTTTGGATGTTTTTTTTCCCCTTTCCTTTGAAGATAGTGACCCTTTAGAGTGAGTATAGCTCTTCCAAAGAGAGCTAAAATGTCTGTGGTGAGTGTTGTGCTAATGCCTCAGGGAATTGAAGTATAAGCATAGCTTGTTGTATAACCTTCAAGTAGTCAGGAACAGAATTGTCTTACACTTTTCATGCTATAAGACAAACCTACCTTCATTGGTCTAACACAGTTGAGCAGCAGGGTAAGATGTATTCTGAGAACAGAACAGCGTTGAAGTAAGTTTTCTGTGATAACATGGCTACCTGCCACTATTGGGCTTTTAAACTGAGGTGCAAATCTGTAACTGTTGTGATTGCCCTGCTTCCAGATGCCTTTTGCTGCCTGCTGAAAGCTCCCTGCAAGGTGGGCTGCACTTCAAGGTCTGTGTCACAGAGTGTTTCTCAGTCAGACAGCCTGGGTGGGATTCAGGAGGTGTGATGGTGGTACCACGCTATCAGTGAGCCCCCTGAATTCTCTTTGTAATGAAAATGAGGAAATGAGACACTTCTGGGATGTAATTCATCTCACCTGAAGGTAGAGCTCTACAAAAAGTGTTTGGGGTCACAGTCTAGAGGTGCTTGTTCCTCAGCTGGCTGTGAACGGAGTCGATGTAGCCTTCACAGCAACCTCCCCAGCTTCTGTTATAAACGGTAATTGTTAGTGGAAAAACCACAGCAGGTTATTTCTTCTGTTTTTTTAATCTCGTTCTAGCTCATGTTTTGTATCCAGTGTTTCAAAGACAAGTGGATCACTCCTGTGTAATGTAAAAAAAAATGATTTTTACATGGATTGTTTGGGTCAAAACTGCAGAACCACATCTTCTTCAGCCTCTATGGTTCTTTCTACAGCTAGACCCACACAGATGTGAAAATTAAGCATTTAGGCAATAAACTGCCTGCCTAGTTTGCTGTTCAATGGCTGTTGAAAGCCACTAGGTGGAACCTAAGGACTGCATCAAAAGTTGAGGAAAATACTTTTAACAGACTTCAAATGCTGAAAAGAGTGAATTTTTACCACACAGGTTTTTAAGAAAGATCTGTAGGATGCCTGAACTTTAAAGGTGTGCCAGACATCTAAAGATGCATATTTATGCTCTCTAAAATTTCTTGTCTAGGCCAACACCAAGCACCAAGCTAGAAAATGAGGTGGTTAGTGTAAGAATAGGAGTAGTCTTGCTCAGTCGTGACCAAGGCTGGTATTAAAAACCGATTTATTTATTCCTGATTAGGTCCCTGACTGTCCCTGACAGCCTCCCAGGACAAGTCTGTGTTTAACCACGTGTAAAGCTGGTGTCAGCCCACAGATGTCATCTGTGCTGCTGTGAATTTGTGTCCATCTCGTTAAGCACAGTGAGCTAATCTCATGCATATTCCATGATCTTATTGCCGTATCTTGTATTCAGATGCTAACAGGAGAAATCAAAAGAATGACTCTTCAGGCAGCTGGTCTGTGAATTATCCCTGGAAATTCTCCTAGACTACTGTATTCTCTTTTCTAAAGTCCTTTGCCTGGCTTGCCACCCAGCTCCCTGCTGGATTCAGTTTCACTGGAGTTTCACAGGGTTTGGTTCTTTGTTGCACAAAGCAGCTTTGGGCTGCAATAGCATGAAATAAATTGCAGCCAATGTTTCCTCCACAGACCTGGTGTGTCTCCTAACAGGTTGTCAGGATTTCCCACCTTTGTCCTCCGCACATTTGACTCTCTGTGCCCCAGGGGAAGCTTGGTGCACCTGGGATTATCTCAGCAGAGGTACAGATCAGCAAAACTGGCATGCCTGCCTTTCCTTGTTAACCTCTGGGGGAAAGGAATTGCAGCACAGCTTCAGTCTTCTTGTGAAATGGGATGTTCTGTGGGTTTTAATTGTTTGACAGGCTTGGCACTGTTGGTTTTCTTTCTTAAAGAAACTGTAATAACCTTAAGGTGCCTGAGTTAAGTGTAATTAATCTTAATTGGCAAGTGCTGGTGAATTACTTTGTCTTGTGCAAATGCAAGGGGGGTTTTTTTTGAGTAAAATGTTTTCAAAATCAGGGGAACACTTCCTACTGATTTTGGGTGGCTCTTGGAGGCAGTTCTTGGGGTATTTTAGGCATGTAATGATCTCAACATTTGTTTGAGGCCTGCCTTCTCTTCTGAATGTGGAGCTTTCCAAGTCCTGTTTGACTGAGATGTGCCTTAGGAAATGTCCAGTGGTTTTGCAGTTTTGACCCAATCAATCCTTGTGAAAATCATTGCTCTTCACATTCCACAGGAATGATCCACTCGTCTTTGAAACATTGGATACAAAACATGAGCTAGAACTAGATTAAAAAAATCAGAAGAAATAACCTGCTGTGGTATTTCCACTAACGATTTCCATTTACAACAGAAGCTGGGGAAGCTCCAGGTTTTAGCTTGTGCACTGCTTGCATCCCTACTCCTACTCCAAAGCAGCATGAGAGATCCTGGTGTGCATCCTTCCTCTTCCCTGAAACTCTGCTTTCCATGGGAAAGAAGTTCAAACATCCAACGTATACAGTGTCGTTTCAAAATTAGTTTGGTAGCCTCGATACTCTTCTTTTGGACAAACATCCATTATCACATGCAAAAAATATCTTGCCTTTTTAACAGCATCTTTGTGCAGCTTTGAAGAGGAGGCAGGGATTGATGTTTCTGTGAAATTTTTTTTCCTCAGAAAGGTGACAGAGCACACAAAGGAAATGTAAAGACAATCAGAAGCCACGCATCTCTGTCTGCTCGGAGCTCTGTTCATGTAATGGGTGTTGTGGTGTCCATTGCTCATGTTTAAGGATCAGCCGTTTCCTGTGGATAAGCATCACTAGTCCCAAGTCTTATTCCAGAGTAACAGTCTCTGCCTCTTTGTGCTCTCCTGTTGAGTTTTTTCTTAATGCAAGGGATCCAAGCAGAAGAGATGTTGTCTTAAAATGCTTTATGATTTGCTCTTCCTGAAACTAGAAAGGAGTAATCAAATTTTCTTTGCTTCAGGGTTATTTCTCAGATCCAGAGCAGATTTGAGGCTATTTTTTATAGCAGCTACACATACCATATCCAGTGGGACTTAGCTCCCACACTGCACCCAGTGGTGGAGGTGACAATGCCATCTATTACAGGCAAAAGGGTCTGGAAAGTTTGATAGGAAGCAAATGAAAGAAAATAAAAGAAAAAAAAGTAACTCAGCAAGGTAGTGAAAAAGCAAAGTATATTTTATTCTAGTTTTAGACAAAGAAAATTCCTGTATTTACAATAGAAAGATGCATAGTTTCTAGATTTAAAGGGGGGGGAAAATGTGAGCAGGAAATAGCTGACCTAGAGCTCTGTGTGTGCTGGTCAGTCTGTCACTAAATATGTGTGTTTAATTCATGTATATACACATGCAATATGTCCCTGTATGTATATACACATGTAGACATGTTTGTACTGCTGGGCAGAGCATAGAAGAGTAATCTCTGGAGATGACAGCCTGAATGTCTCTGCTCAGTTGTTGCTTTCCAAAAAGTGCAGGATTGTAAGGATGATTCGGAGGCTGGTAATCCTCTCAGAGTTGTCTAAAGCCAGTATGCAGATTTGAAGGCTGTGTGGGAGAGGGGTTGGCAACCAGTGTGGTTACATGAACCCCCTTTCCAAAGAAAACCAGGCTAAAAATGTACTGATTACATTTCCCAATGAAGGTCTTAAAATTTTTTGGAAAACAGATGATTGAGGAATGTGTGAGGCAGAGGAACCAGGAGATCCAGTGTCTCCATCTTTACTCCAGTATGGACTCGGTTACTTAACTCTTTGCCCTGTTCCCATAGGTGCCCACCATTACCCTCACAGGCTCCCAAAGGGATGGTAACGTGTTTATTGGTAGCATAAATGCAAAGTTTTATTATTATCAGCGTAAAAAAGACTTGGGATATTTCAAGTGGGCTGTAATGGGATAGAAATGTAGCAACAGGATGGCTCAAAATAAAACTCTTTGGGATGGTTTCTTCCAAGGAGCTGTAGAACTTTAGGTACTAAGTTCCTTTAGCAGCTCAGTGGGCGGTAGGGAAATGGAAAGTCTCCCAGCATGGGCAGCACTGCTATCGATGGGAACTGTTGTCTCAGCCATGGCCTGTTTGCAAGGGTTTGAATACTTGGTTCCGCTGAGGATGCAGCCGCCCAAGCAAGACACAAATGTGTGGGTCTGCCCTGGGTTTCAGTTACTGGGAAAGGCAAAGTAAAAGACCTGTCACAACGATTAGGCACCTTCCTCAAGTGCTCACTTTCCCTTTCCTGTGAAACACATCTGAATCCCAAAGGCAGGCATTCCCTATGCTAATCAAGGAACAGATTGGGTTTTGTTCTGGAGTTCTCTTAAGGTAGATGGAGGAGAGATGCATGTATAATAAATATTACCTAAACTATGAAAAGCCAACTGTTGCTTAAGTGCTGGACATGATAACTGGAGCTAGGCGATACGTATTTTTGACTCCTGGAAAAAGCAAATGAACTGAAAATATGGTTTTGTTCTCAGCTCTGTTTCTGCTTTTGCCATATGTTTGTTGCTAGAGACGACAGTTTGTGGGTTAGAGTCACACACATGTCTGTGTGTTACTCTCCTGTGCAGTTAGTTCAGAATATTCTGCGCCATTTCCTCAAGTGTCTGGGAAGAGCCATGCTGTGAGCTCCTGGTGTTCGGAGAGCTACCCTCACCACCCTGGGATGGGCAGCTGAAGAAATGACTGAGCCCAGGTGTTTAACCCCCCTGGTAGGGTTGGTGGCCCCTGCACACTAAAGGGGAATGGGAATTTACAGCTTCCGTTCTCTGTTTTTAGGGTTAAGCTGGATGGACTTGCAGGCCCTGTGTCCATACAGGCCTGTCAGTGGTTCCGTGGATGAGATGTATTGTGAAACTTTTCTGAACCACATTTAGAAAGGTTTTGAAGGGCAGCCTTTAAGTGATCAGCTCCTCTTCTGACACTCTTTTCGTCAGCCTGCCCACTGAGCATGGAAAATCTCAGCTCCTTGAGCTTTAGGCAGTGTTACTGTTTTAAAGTATGCTTTGACTGACAAAGTATTGTCAGGTTTTTGAAATGGTAACTGAGTGTTTCCAAGTCCCTTCTTCCTTTCTGAAGGACCAAACTGTCTGCAGACCATTCAACATCCTTTCTTCTGAGTAACCTTGGACCCACAGTTCAGCTTTGTGATTGGTTTTGCCGTTTTTCTGGTTTTGATTGGTTTGGAAATCCTGAGGGTACAGCTTTCCTGTCTGTTTCCTTTGGCTTTCCCAAATGTAACACATCATGCAGCACTGAAAATGAATGGGAAGAGAATGAATTAAAAAAATTTGAATCTGGAGGAATTGGATTAAGCTTTATGATGTTGGTTAGAGGTTCGCCTAAGTTCAATTAGCTCGCTATATCGTAGGGCACTTCTCTCTATCATTGAGGTCTGAGCTAACCAATGCAGACTCAGGCAGGTGATACTATTTCCTTCTGGCACTGGCATCCAGTCTGCACTCTAATGGCTTTGACAAATCCCCTCAAGCAGAATTGTCAAGCTGACTCCATGATCTAATGTGTCCAAAAGCGTTAAAAGCACCGCTGGGAATCTCAGAGGGCACTGATGTGATTAGATCACGTCTGCATGGGGGGATAAATTGTTCTGGAGTTTAATTCACAAATCAGTGGACTGCTGTAATCAGACTCCAAGGGAGCCTCTCTGTAGGACATCAATATCAGCAGCTGCTCTTCATACATGACAGGTCTCTTTCAAAGCTTGTACATGCCTGATAATCCTTTTCCTAACTAAACTTTAATTGAAGGATGCCTCAACCTGCCATAGGGTAAGGAAGGAAGCTTAAGCACCTTAATTCACTTAGGTGACTGATCCTGATCTGCTTTGCTCTTATGTGAATGTTCTTACGCACAGAGGACCCAACTCTGGTGAACTTTCTACTGGTGCAACCCTAGGCAAAAACTTACTGGGAATTGCATTTACCTTCTGCTTAATTGTGGCTGTTCTTTTGGTGGAAGCAATTCCAGCAGTGGAGTAAAAACGGCTGGGGTGGATTGTTGCTTTTCTGTAAAAAAACCCCAAAACCCAACTAATTAACTTTGCATTTAGTTTTACAGTTAAAGCAGAGTTGCTTCAAGGTTGAAGTGCCCATTAATATGCTCCAGGAGATTGAGTGGGAAATTTCTCTTTCAGACAGTTCTGGAAATAAGAAATGTTCACATCTTCAAGTAAACAAAAAATGATCCATTCCTATTTATGGTAAATGAATAAGTACATATGAAGGATAAACACTAAAAAAAAGAAGTGTTTCTAAAGACTGACTCAGCTATTGTAGTTTCATAGAACAAGTGAATGAAACTTGTTTGGATTTTTCCCAGAATAAATACACACACTTTTAAAGTCCTCTGGAGAATAGAAAAAGAAGCAGCAGTAATGCAGAAGCACTGGTTTAATTTCCAGTCCACCAGATCCTTTTGCACTAGTGTGGAGTGCATGTGGTCAGTCTTAAACCATTCATATGCCTCACATACATATTTAACATTTGAAGTCCTTGGACATGTCTCCAAAACAAGAGTTGAGAGACCCATGTTATTTTTAGTGCACAAATTTGAGAAGGAGAGGCAAAGAAGTGTGGCTTTGCTGGTATCCAGCCCCTTAGACATGTCCTTGGGCTGAGCACTCTGTGAAAAAATTCTTGGTATATATTGTGGGATGTCTGGAAAATGGATAGTAATAAATACATCACTTTATGTGGAAGATGGTTAATTCAGTGCCTAAGAACGTGAACTGGAGGATAAATCAATGCAAAGAGACTTTCTGTTCTTTGTTGTTCATTTCTCCTTTTTCTTTCCCCAGTGAATGTTTCTCAGCAGCCCCAGCAAAGGGACGTTTTTACAAATGTCTTGCTGAAATACTCAGACCTGGCTGTGTTTCCTCATGGGAATTGAGAGTTGCGGAGCAGAAGGTGCATCATCACAGCTCATGTTTAAAGCAGCAAGTAGCAAGTCAAGGTAATTTCCAGAATAAGTTGTTGTTTGTAGCAGAACCAATGGTCACTTCTACATCACTCTGACGTGCTTAGTGAGAAGTAATGGCACAGTGCTGTCTCCTCTGAGGTCATGAATTTACTGTGATAATTGTACAACATGAATCTTAGTTTAAGCTAATCTCCAGTTGCCTCTTCCATTTTCATTTTATGCTTGCTTGCCCTGCAGTGACCCCCTTTAGACTGCTAGTTCTATAAATCTTTGTCACAAAGGGTCACTAGGCTGGGGAGAAAAGAGAAAAATCTGTGAACAAAAAGAAGTCTAATATGCTTTCTCCACTAGATATTGTGCCGGAGGTAGGTTTGATTGTTCCAGCCTGATTTAGCTAGGGCAGATGTCACTGCTAAATGCATAAACTAAATACAGTCTAGTAGGGGTTTGTAATTAGTTTGTTTACAGAAGCACTTACAAGAACCATTTGGTTCAGCTAGAGCTGATCAATCAAACTTCAGCTGAAGAAACCCCAGAGAGACCCTTTCTTTCCACCTGACCTGCTGGGAGACAGATTAGAAAATATTGATAACACCAGCGGCTATTGGCTGCTGCCACGTGTGTTTAATGTCCTTCGTGCATGTTTGAGGAAAACAGGGAGGGACTACTTTTTCCAGCTTAGTTGTAATGCTGCTTCTTTTACAAATGCACCTTTGCCAAGAGCAAAAACAACTGAAAGCTCATCAGCCAAATAAAATTGAAGGTTATGTAGATGAAAATGTCAAAGCCCCTGGGCCCTGACCACAGCACTGTTTAGATGATTTGGCAGAGCCTGAAAACCTTTATCTCAGACTTCTGACCTAGGGTTATTGCCTTAAATGCCTTCTCCAGGCTCATTTTCCCAGTTCCCATTTTAGCATCCTTCTAGTGGTGCAACTGAAGGAAGCTCAAAGCTTGTGTGCCCTTGAAGTGTTGCCTGGTAAAGGAGCAGGAGTGAGACTGATACTCATCCTGTGGATCAGTGTGTTGTGGCCCAGCCAGGCTGGAATGACGTGTAGATGTTTTTTTGGGTATCTGGTACCCAGATACAGCCTCAGAGGTGGAACAAGTGTTTTCAAGCATGTATTTTCCCCATCCACCTCTTCAGTTTTGCTTGTGCTGATGGGCACTGCCAGGTGCAAGGAGTCCTAGATTCATGGTATCAGTCCTCACCAGTGGAAGGAAACAATGCACTGTCCTTGAGGAAGCTTCTTCCTTAAGTGCACCTCATGCTTGGACGTAGCTGTCGGACTTTGGATGATCTCCTTGTGTGAAAGTGGCTGCTGTGCAGCTCCCTGGGGGTGTACCCTACATTCTGGGTGCCCATGACAGGCACTGGTGGAGGTACTTTGTCTTCTTGGCAGCATCACAGGTCGAGCTTCATGAAATTCTTCTGGCTGATTGTGAGTTCAGCTGTGTTAGAGCTGTGGTACATCTAGTTGATGTACTTCGTGGAGGATGAGCAATTTACATAAGTTGCGTAGCAGGTCAGAGTAGAAGTGAAGGACATGGAGTTTCTTACCTCTAGGAGCAAGCTGTGTTCCCATGTAAACATGGTATACCCTGTAAAGCCCAGCTCCTGCCTGATACCCTGTTGTTCTGATCTGTGCTAGATGGTACTCTGAGCCTGTGAAAATCTAAGCCAATGATTTTAAATGACAATTTGAGCCATGTAATTCAGAACTGGACATTCTTTTGAGGTCCTTTCATTTCAAACTACACTGCTTATACTTAATATCCTTTCTGTCTGTCATAGCTGCTGCTGGATGGAAAAATAATTTGGTTTGTGGGATGCTATTTAGTGAAAATAATTCTTTATGTCTGAATTTGTAGGCTGTGATCAGTACCAACAGAGAAAGCTGTAGGTGATCCCATCAGCAAAATCTTCTTCAAGTGCTCCCCTCTGGTTTTCATTTTCACCTCAGAAGCAGTGGGAAGAAAGTGAGACCTTTAAAGAGCTCTAATCTGCAACTGTCCAATGAAATTATGAGATTTGAATTACACACTGAGGTTGAAATTGTCTTTGTGCTGGAAAGGACATAATCTGAAACTGTCAGATTTGGCATATATAAAACTGCACATTTGATAATTTGTCCAAAGTTGTTATAAAAAAACAAAATAAGGGAGATGTCTTTGCCAGCCAAAATGTCACCTTGCAGATTTAGAGCAGGATGAAGTGATTTGCCAAGCCTCACACTACCCCATACATCCAGAGGCCAAGTCAGTCTTTTCCCAGTGTAGTCCCACCTGTCTTTCTGTGCCAGAGCCTGGCAGCTGACGATGTACAGCATCACTGACCCACTGGGTCGTGTACAGTTTGAAGCTCAGCATTTTGCAGGTTGCCATCTGTCTTTGGAAAAAAGACCATGGCTAATGCACGAAGACTTTATTTGCCTTTTACCATTTATCTTTTTCATCTGACTTTCTTCAGTAGTTTTGCTGGATAATAGCAGTAGGAAAACATTATGGAAGTGTACCAGGAGACCTGATCTCAGAATTACCAGTTATGCTTCCTAATAGATAACATCCTTCTGGTAATACAGGCTGTTTATCAAAGCATCTGTAGACAAGAATTTATTTGAAGAAACTACCTAGGGAAGGTGTTTTTCATGAGCTTGGAGAGAGAGGGAGTATATCAGGTTAAGAGTGAACCTGGAGCTGTGCACAAGGTTTTTTGTCAGCCATCACGTGCAGGGTGAGATATTGACATGTGGAGCACAGGGAGCTCATGAGCAATGTGTGAGACGGGTCATGTGAGACGATGGCAAGTATGTATTGGAGAAATTAGAGAATGTGTCTCAGTACTGCCAAGCTGTGTGCAACTGCCCATGTAATGCTGAAGAAAGTTCCAGTAACTACAGAACTCATTTACAAATAATCTGCATGAAAGCTGTGAATTTAATGCAGCATGACAGCTCTAGAGAATGGAGTCACTTGCTCATGTGTAAGGGTGTAGCAGGTCACTTCTCACCCCCTTAAACCTGTCAGCCAAGTGCATCAATGATTCTGGGAACAGCAATGCTTCGAATTGATATGGCTCCTGCAGTTCTTGTGTCTGGTGCTGCATCTGCCATCGTGAGTGATGTGGTGAATTTGAGCTGTAGGAAGTGGCAGGGAGCTCATGACTCTCCCCAGTCTTTGGATGAGGCAGCTTGTAACTTGTTTTGAGCAGGAGGGGTTTCCAGCTGGTGACTGATGCCTTGGGCTCATGTGCAGCAGGGAGGGTAATTGCTCCTGTTACATCCCTATGCACTTGTCTTGCATTCAGCAGCAAGTCTAACATCCCAAACACTCAAAGTTGTCTTGTTATCCTCCCAGCTTTCTGAGACAGATATAAATCAATATATTTAAGGCAGGAATGCATGTGATCTTTTTTGTTTTGATATGCCACAAACCCCTGGTTTTAAAAGTGGCTTTGACTAGCATTTGCAGGCTTTGGAGATGCTATTTTGTTAAAGGTATACTTACTGACCAAGTTCTGATCTTCTGGAATGGTAGGTAGATGGGGTCTTCCACCCTGAAATACCTTCTTGCAGCCTGTTTGCTCTTTGACTGTACTCTAGTATCAGATTCCCTGCTCTGTTTCTACAGGCACAGTTTCCTTTTATTATACATACTCAAATATGTAGCAGCAGGTTTTCACTGGCTTTTTTAGGTTTGCTGTCAAGTGTAGTGTGTGGCCATTTAACCAGGAATAGCTACATAAGGAGTCTTGCACAGTGGAAAAGGATATTCCCTGTATTCGTAGATACGTCACAACCAAATACCTGAAGCAGAAAAGAAATGTGTGAAAACAAACACCCAGGAATTGGTGGAGCAGGAGCTGAAGATAATCTGTAAGGCTTTTATTAGTTCATCTGAGCATATGCAAATACGTGAACAAATGCATGAACAAATACAGTTCTCAGTACAATCCTCATCTGTGCAGTTACATGTTTTCCCATCTGGCTGTTGAGCAGTAGGAAGTATGGGACTTGTGTGGCCACACAGCCTCCTCTTCCATGAGCTGCAGAGTCCAAAGGAAATGTTATGGGCTGTGAAGCTCAGCCTAGAGAGGAAGCATGCACTATTTTGGCAGGAAGAGTCAGACATAGGGGCTGCAAGGTTGGTGTGAGGGGTAGGAAAGGAAGTCACATGTATCTTTTGAAGGCAGATTAATTTAATTTGGGATGACAATGCCACAAATACTTCCAGAATTTTACTCCCACCTCTGCTTCTTCAGTCCTGCTGACATTCATAAACCAATACAGCTTGATGCATATCCCAGTTGCTGGTGTGAATGGAAAGGAATGACAGGAGTGTGAAGTGGGAAGGTTGCTTTTTGGAAGCAGCTGGTGGTTATGTTGGCTTAAAGTAGTCATGGAACCAGAGTCATGGCTCGGGGCACTCACAGGTTTTAGTTCTAGCCATGCAATTATATGTAGGGTTTTTTTTTCAGATCTAACACAGATTTCTTTAAATTGAATGTCTTGGATTTTCACTGCTTGTTTTGGAAACACAAGTAATATGCCTTTTGTACAGTGTACCTCAAGTTTTTTTAAGCACTCTTAAGCTCTTCATGTATTTCTATTTGGAGATCAAAGAGGATGAATTCCTGCCTAGAGTGGATTTGACGTGAGGTGACCCTGCCTTGGCAGGCATGTTGGACTAGAAGATCTCCAGAGGTGCCTTCCAACACTAACAATTCTGTGATTCTGTGATATACACTACCCACTATGGTGTTGTGGTCATCTCCCTATTGCCCTTTAACAGATCACAAAGCACACTTGGAAGCAGGAGATCTTGAGCTCTCCTATGGATACTCATTTTTAGCTTTCTGCTACAGCAGCTCAGCCTCTCCTCCATCATTTTCCTTTCTTCTTCCACTTGTGAGTGTATGTTTTAGGCAGTAGCTCTCTGCTGTTACTCCACAGTAGACAAAATATTTAACTGAGAAGTATCACATGTGGGATGTTTGCTACTGGAGTACGAGTGTTGGTGAAATGATTGGCAGAGGGTACCTGGGGCTATGTATTGGTGTGATTCTGCTCACAGTCACTCTCCACTCAGCTCTGCTGCTCTGAAGTGGGAGGTGTGGACTTTTCCTATTCAGTGGAAGTCCTTTGTCTGTCCTGGTGTCAAAGGCAAGCTGTCTTCCTGAGCTTGTGAAAATGTTAGGGGTTTGGGAGCTGCTTGCTTAGGCTGATGCTGGTGCAGATGGAAAGCAAAGAAAGGGAGAAGAGGGTGACTAAAGAGGCAAAGGCAGACCAAGCAGGTGCTGTTCTCTCACAGGTCTCCTGGATGGGGATGAGCTGTGGAGCAATGTGCCTCAGTTCCCCTGCCAGTGCAGGTGGTGTAATTGCAAGTCTTTGAGGAGCATAGAGAGAATTCATGTTTCCTTTGTTTGGATGAAAAGCGCTGTGAGCACAAAATGTTTGCTGTTGAGAAACTGATTCTATTTCATGATGTTTGTCAACTGTTGATCACAGAATCATTTAGGTTGGAAAAGACCTCTGAGATCATCAAGTCCAACCTCTAACCAATCACCACCTTGTCAATTAGATTACAGCACTACGTGCCATGTCCAGATGTTTCTTGAACACCTCCAGGGACTGTGACTCCACCACCTCCCTGGACAGCCCATTCAAATACTTAAAAGCTCGTTCAGTGAAGTTCTTCCCAAGATGATGTTCTGTTCGTTTGCTGTCCTGCCCATTATGGGGGCAAGAAGGCATCAGTTAGAAAAGGGTTCTGTGTGCTTCCTGTGATCCCTCATTCTCTTGCTGTTGGCTAAAATACCACTAAGCTTTTTCAGAAGGAGACTGTGTGGATTTGTTTCGGAAAGCTTTACAGCAATCTGTGGGCAAATTGTCTGAGCCCAGGGCGTTTCCAGATTGCATATCCTTAATTGTATTAAACACTTCAGAGCCATCTGACAGTTTGTCTCACAGTTCAACCATCTGGTCTGGAAATTTAGACAAGCTTTACTTTATGGAAAAAGTCGGAGACACTCACATTGGAGTGTCATTAGTTGACCCCTGGGCTGCTCTTTGATGGAGAAAAGGCTTCTATACTGTCACTGCTGATAGTGTGCTGATTGAGAGAAACAATGTTTTAGCAGCTCATTAGTTTTGATTAATTAGGCTAAAATACAGCTTTCTTGCCTTTCTTGTCTTTGCAAAATGACTAGGTACCCTCTAATCCAAACCATAAAAATTGGCATTGTTATTTTAGTTTCTTTGTATTTGTTATTATAAATATAGAAATAAGTCTGCTTTCAAAACAAATGTTGTGTTTTACTGGTTTACTTGATTACACAGCACTTAGAAGACTTTGATGCACTCATAACACCCACATGAGGTTGGGTGTATGGTTACCTGTGGCGG
>VZRL01003882.1:10843-26009 GCA_013397895.1 Origma solitaria | reverse complement strand
AATATTTGCTGTCCCAAATTTTTGCGCTCAGCTCCCAACGGATGTCGTTTGTGCTTCCAAATATCTCCCGTGAATGTCCTGCCGTGTGTAAATGTTCTGTACAAAGCAGCAGAGAGTGGCTGATGATTCAGTGCTGTTCTCTGGGCCCACAGAGGCTGAGAGCTCCGAGTGTTTGGGAGGAAATGACAAATTCCCAGTTCATGCTGGGAACAACCGATCCCCCTCCGCCCCCAAACCCTTCTGTTCCTCTCAGCGGTGCTCTGCTGATGGCTCTGTGGGTTCAGCGTTTTTGGACATCTAAACGTGCGCTTAAAATTCAGTTTATTTGTCAGAAATAAAGTGGGGGGAAGCTGCTTTCCCTCTGTTCATGGCTGAAATGGAAAATCTGGATTTTGTCCTTCCATTCCGTCACCGTTCCTTTGTGGGAAGTGCCAATGTCATGTGTTCAAAAGTGCCAATATGACGTGGGCAGAGACCAAAATTATTTTTATTTCTTTATTAGAAATGCTCTGATTTCCTCTTTTTTAAAAAAAACTGAAAAGACTGTTTCAAAAATCTGAAGTAAAAGAAAAGTTGACATTTGTTTCATCTCACTTTTTTTTTGTGGTGGCATTGGCGTGTTTTTGGGGGGGATTTTTTGGTGGGTTTTTTTGGCTTTGGTTTTGATTTTTTGTGGGTTTTTTGTTTGCTTTTTGGGGGGTTTTGTTTGGGGTTTTTTTGTTGGTGGTTTTCCATGCTTTTAGATAGGAGGAATTTTGCTAATCGGAGAATCATGGAATGCCTTGAGTTGGAAAGGCTCTAGAATTAGATGAACTTTAAGATCCCTTCCAACCCAATCCACCCTGCGATCCTAGGACAGGAAAGACCCTTATCTATAAAAATAAAGAATAGAAGTACAAAAATACAGCAGGATTTACCAACGTGTTCAGTTACAGAGCCCTGGGGTGGCACTGATCTCTTCTTGCCACAGTTCCTAGGGGTGAAATGTTGTTGTTTTCCAAAACTTTCCTGGTGGGAAATGTGGTGGTGGTGCCCTTTATAAAATAATTCTCAAACTGTTAACTCAGGCCTTGTTTTTGTGGAGTTTCTGGTGAACCATCCTATGAATTTCAGTGATGGAAGAGGATTTCCAAAAGAGCCAAAGGCATTTAGGATCTAACTCCCTTGGCAATCTAGTGGGAATTGGACAACTAATTACTTCGGATTCTTTGGAAAATCCCAGATCTAATTTTATATTATAATAACATGGTTTTAAAAGAGGGTAAACCTCCAAGAAAAATAACATTTCGTGTAATTTTAGATTTTTTTTGAATAGACAGGAGAGCTGTTTTTCTGGCCAATTCTCGGGGCAGGAGGTTGGGTGGATGGGCTGACCTGTGGCCCTGGGCAATACCTGAGATGAAAACACGAGCAGGACTCTTGTCTGATTCACTCCAATTGCCAAAGGTTAATTGTGACTTTAATTTTCTCTCCTGGCCTTAAACAGTTGGAATTTGCTGCCCGTGACAGGGAGAATAATCCAAATCAGTTCCACCTCCCAGCAGGTCAGTAAATAAATAAATCAGAGCCGTCCCTTCAGCATAATATCCAAAATCTTTCTGTTTTTGCTGGCAGAGGACACTGGAACGACCCAGCAGATTTACACACAGTTAGCAGGGGCACAATAATTAATTTTTGTAAAATTTTTATTTCTATAACATTTTTTAAAATATTTTATTAAAATTAATTATTATTTTTGCTGTTTAGCAGGGTGTCACATGCCTGCTGCCCTCTTAGAAAAACTGCATTTTCCAGCCCCATTTCCTGCCAGAGTGATAAATGATGGTGCCTCTGAATTTTTCCTCTCTTGATGATTTGCTTTCATTCTCGAGGGTGACTTTCCTTCAGAGCCCATCTTGGTCCTGAGGTGGAAAAATGAAGATGTTCCCGGAGATTCCGTGGGTGTGACAATGTTGGGGAAATTTTGTGATCTCTGGAGAGAAGTGATGCTGATTCTGAGAGAGGGTTGGTCAATAGGTAACTCAAGTTAACTACTGAGAGACAGAATATGAGAATTTTAAAGAGAAAAACAGGATTGCCTTTATCTTGTCAAGGGAAGAGGGACAAGAATCTGTTTGAGGCCAGCACAGAAACCCTGAAGCACCCACCAAGGACTGCCCATGCTCCAGAGAGAAAGGTGAAAAGTGCACTGTGATGAAGACTCCAGATCTTCATCACGAGCAGAGCCCCAGAGACCACCAGGACACACAGCGCATGCGTGGCACACAGCTAATGATATCAATGATTGCCCAGAAATGATTTGTGTAACCACTGCCATCCCGGGGAATGTGATGAATATTCCTGAGTGTTACCCATAATATTGTGAGTTGGCAGTGCCGGGTGTGTGTGTTTGGAGGAGTGAATCCCCACAGCCGGCGCCGAATAAAGCAAATCCCCCCTGCTCTGACTGTGCCTCTGAAGGGGCTCTGCGCCTGCTTGGGGTGAATCAATTCCTCCCTGATAAAGTCCCAGATCCTGGCTTGGAGCAGAGATCTGCATTGCAGCTTTCCCCCAGGACCCTTTTCTTCCCAGTGGGACCAGTTTGAAGGTGTGGATTTGGGAGGGTTCATCTCTGCCAAGTCCATGCTGATTTTCGAAGTTCTTCAGTGCTCACCAGCATGGCTTGGGCATTTGGAAAACAGAGATTTGAAAGTATTTCTCAGGAAATCTGCACCTTTGCCTTTACTCTCAGAGGATTACTGCAAAAACCAAGGATTCCAGGGGATGACACTTTGGTGAAAATAATTTTTAGCGCGTGGTGAGGTTTTGGTTCCGCTTTTGCTGTGGGGATAGGCCAAAACCCTGGGCACCATCACACTGCAGTCAGAATTTGAGCATCCTGAGCTTTTTAGTGGGAAGAAGGATTGAAGGAGAGGGAATTCCATCCCTGATTTCATGTGGGGTTCAGGACAGGGCTGTCCCCCCAGCAACTCATTAATGCTTTGCCTGGAGCAGAACTCTCATTCATTTCTGTTCATTATTTGTTGGGATCCGAGTGAGGAACGGACTACAGCACACAGTGTGATGTTCTGATAGCTGATTTATTATTATAAAAGCTTATATTTTATAATTTGTTCTGTATATGTGACCGTACCATGATCATCACACCTATGATTGGCTGTGCTGCTTTGTTCTCACTAATAATTTTCTCTAATGATTGGATAATTATTGTTCGTAAGCTGTTCCAAGCCATTCGTAAGCAACATTACTACTTTCTACAATATCCCAAAATTTTGTTACTTGCTGTCACATTCTTTTGTCACTTCAGCGGATTTTTCTTCTTGCTTCAGCCATTTGCAACTGTCCCTTCATTGTTCTTTTATACCTTGTACAGTTCCTTCACTCTTCTTTCATACTCTTCACAGTTCTTCCATTGCTCTTTCATACTCTTCACAGAGCTCTCTATCATTCTTTCATACCTTTTACAGTTCCTCCACTGCCCAGGTCCCAACGATTATTAATTTGTGCTTTCCAAATCAAGTATTTTGTAGGATGAGAAAAGCCTCTGCCTGAGGATGATCTTTAAGGTCCCCTCCCGGCCCGTTCTGTGGTTCTGTGATTTCTCTCTAACAGGTGCCTCAGTGCATTGGGTCTGTGCAGATCAGAGGGTGCGATTTGTAGGAATTTGTTCTGTCAGCCTCCCCTTAATGGCAGCCCGTGTGATTCCTTGAAATTCTCCGAGGTTGCAGCTTGTATAAAGCAGGTTAGAATTTGATCCTCGTATTCCCAAATCCCGCTTTCCTCAGCGCTGATTCTTTCAGCATAATGTTCTTTGGTTTAATATTCTTCAGAGACCGAGTGTGAGCGGCATTCTTTGTTACTTGTGCTTCATATCTGCTGTTTTGCCTCTGCTCCCTTTGCTTTATCCCTTAACTGTGTTTTCTCAGAGCTAGCCAGATGTTAATCTGAATTTTTGCCCTGAAATGTGTTCTGTGAACATCGGCAGAACGATTTCCTGGTGCTCCCAGCCCGGCCCAACACGTTTTGACATTGGCAGCAGAGTCATTGGGACGAAAATCCCAACATCAAACACGGAGGGAAAGGATTCTGCAGGTGCAGCCGAGGCTGAGATTTCAGGAGATTTACCTCCGAGGTCACTAAAATGTGCTCTGCTTTTCCAGGAGTCTTTATTGTCACCTTGGGTGGGCTCAGCTCCCTGGGAAGTGCCAGCCTTGGCATTTTCTGGGAGTGTTTTTTTAAGGCTGAGCGTTCATGTTGAAGGTTTGCTTAAACTTTCTTCTCTTTTACATTTCGTTTTGCTGTGAGCTATAAAATTGCCAATTTCCTTAAAGATCAAGTTGAAGGTTCACAGATTAATTGATGGTCTAAAAACAACCTCCTGTGATATTTCCTCATGGCCTGTGTGGGATTATTGCGTGATCTGTTGGGGAATTGTTCTTTTGGATGCATAATTTTGTGCTGTATTCATGATCCTGGGGGTTTTTGGCTTTATTTTGAAAGGTGCTGTGGAAGGAATTTGAATCCCTTTGACATTTCCAAGCTCAGAGTTGTAACTCAGTGTCTGCAGAAGGGGCAAGTGCTGGAAAAGAGGAGCAAAATACATCCAGGGCAGAGCAGTGCAGTTAAATTGAGGGGGGATTAATTAATTTAGATTTTTTTTTTCTACATATGGCTTTTGCAGTCTAAACTGAAGGCAAAACAGTACCTTTTATCGAGAAAAAAAGCAGATAAGATCAGTTTTTAAAGAATTTAGAAGTTAATATCCATCCAACGTCCCTGTGGCAGCAATGCCCTGCAGCACAGATCTTCAGGTGAAGTTGGTCAGTGATTCTCTCAATATAATCCAAATATGGGGCCATAGATAATTCCTGTGTCTGCTACAGACAGAATGTGGTGCTTGGGCTGCTGCAGCTCTGGGGAGCATCTGTGTGTTCGGGGAGGGGAGAACAGGGAGTGGGTGGGACTGAAATGGCGATTTTTGTGCTTTTACTCTCAGCGTTAATCCAGCGCTGAATGGTTTCTATCTGGCACAGTTTGTAGCTCAATGCAGAGGGAGTTTAATACCACAATTATAATCCTGATTCTCTGAAACCCTCCCTAGTGGAATGGGAGTGGAGATGCCTTTTCTCATTAATTTTTTTTTTTCCAAAAATGATGTCAAATTTTGGCTGTCCTGTGGATGAAAAGCTCTTCTGAATAGCTCCTCCACTTCTCTGCTTTCCAATTCCTTTCTGCAATGATCAGGGCACTCGCACAGCTCTCCTGTCATCCAGTGCCCATGAATTCCTGAAAAGAGCTTTATCTTTCCACTCTAGTCCCGGCTGAGATACTGGAAAGGCAAAAGTTCCTGAAGGTGTGGAGGTAGAATTACTTTATGGGCAGAGAACCGAAACTTCTGGAGTTTTCTGGGTGTCATTATCTGCTCCAAAACTTATTCAAAGAGGTGCCCAGTGACAATGGGGTTGCAGGGGCATTTTGCAACTTTTAAGATCCCCAGTGCCATGCTTGGGGTTTTTGGGGGCGATATTGTGTTTATGGGGGAGGAAAGGAAAGGAGGGAAGGAAAAAAGAAGCCGCCAATGACTGGTCCATCCTGGGGGAAAGATTGATCGTTTTGGGCTGTAATTGATTGGTATTTGTGGGGGTTTTTTGCCTTGTTAAACAGTTTGGTTGTATGAAAATGATCCCAGAGCCATAAATTCCTTTCTGCAATGATCAGGGCACTCGCACAGCTCCCCTGTCATCCATCGTCCATGAATTCCCAAAAAAGGCTTTATCTTTTCCCTCTAGTCCCGGCTGAGATACTGGAAAGGCAAAAGTTCCTGAAGGTGTGGAGGTAAAATTACTTTATGAGCAGAGAGCTGAAATGTTTGGAGTTTTCTGGGTGTCATTATCTGCTCCAAAACTTATTCAAAGAGGTGCCCAGTGACAATGGGGTTGCAGGAGCATTTTGAACCTTTTAAGAGTCCCGGTGCAGTTGGGGTTTTTGGGGGGGATATTGTGTTTATGGGGGAGGAAAGGAAAGGAGGGAAGGAAAAGAAACCGCCAATGACTGGTCCATCCTGGGGGAAAGATTGATCGTTTTGGGCTGTAATCGATTGGTATNGGAAAGATTGATCGTTTTGGGCTGTATTTGATTGGTATTTGTGGGGGTTTTTTGCCTTGTTAAACAGTTTGGTTGTATGAAAATGATCCCAGAGCCATAAATTCCTTTCTGCAATGATCAGGGCACTCGCACAGCTCCCCTGTCATCCATCGTCCATGAATTCCCAAAAAAGGCTTTATCTTTTCCCTCTAGTCCCGGCTGAGATACTGGAAAGGCAAAAGTTCCTGAAGGTGTGGAGGTAAAATTACTTTATGAGCAGAGAGCTGAAATGTTTGGAGTTTTCTGGGTGTCATTATCTGCTCCAAAACTTATTCAAAGAGGTGCCCAGTGACAATGGGGTTGCAGGAGCATTTTGAACCTTTTAAGAGTCCCGGTGCGGTTGGGGTTTTTGGGGGGGATATTGTGTTTATGGGGGAGGAAAGGAAAGGAGGGAAGGAAAAGAAACCGCCAATGACTGGTCCATCCTGGGGGAAAGATTGATCGTTTTGGGCTGTAATCGATTGGTATTTGTGGGGTTTTTTGCCTCGTTAAACAGTCTGCTTGTATCAATACGATCCCAGAGCCAGCTCCTCGGGAAGATCCTGATGATGCTGGAATTTCTGCTCCTGATTTGGGATTGAGGGGAGGCCAGGGGGCTGCTGGGAGCCCTCAGTGCAGCCAAGTGCTGCTGCAGCACAGCAGAGCCGCGTGCGCCTCATGAATCTGAAATCGTTTCCAGCGCGGATTTGCTGAACCTCAGCTCATTTGGGCAGTCCTGAGAATGGCTCATTAATTGCTGGGAGCCTGACCATCCCCATGGACAGAAGAATTTAGGGCCAAATTAGAGTTTCTCTTAAACAGAGCTGACTTTTTCCTGTTCATCATCACCACAGTGGCCCTGGGTAGTTGTGTTTGTTTTAAAGGAGACTTTGGCTTGAAGACATTACTTTTTTTGCTTGATCTTCCTCATTCTGTGTCTGAATTTTTGTGTTTGTTTTAAATGATACTTCAGCTTGAAAACATTAATTTTTTGCTTGATCTGCCTCATTCTGTGTCTGAATTTTTGTATTTGTTTTAAAGGAGACTTTGGGTTGAAGACATTCGTTTTTTGCTTCATCTGCCTCATTCTGTGTCTGAATTTTTGTGTTTGTTTTAAAGGAGACTTTGGCTTGAAAACGTTAATTTTTTGCTTGATCCGCCTCAGTCTGCATCTGAATTTTTACAGGTTCATGGGATGGGTGGTTTTGGCGCACATCCATAAGTTTTGAGCCTTCTTTGCTCCAGGCTTGTGTTGGACATTTCAGGTGTGGCCTCCCCACCCACCCAAACTCCTGCTGCCTTCTCCTCAGCTTCTGAACCATCCCATTGATGCCTTCAAGCATTTCTAGTTTTTACTCTTCATGTATCTGTAACTTGCTGCAGTTCTGTGCTTCTCACAAAGTGCTGAAATCCTCTGTTCAGCACCTTTGGCCAAACAAGGCTCTCTGAACACAGATTCAAGGACAGATTCATTGCCTTAGGGCCCGAAAATATGGAAACAGCTGTGAGCTGGGGGGAGCAGGCCTGGGGTGGTGAACATCATCCCCTGAGGTGCGATTGAGAATTAAGGGCCAATGTGCTAATGGACAGAACTTATCAAAGGTGAAGGGCTCGTGACCCAGGGCCCATTTTGGGTGTCGTCCCTCAGGGGGCTTTGCATGCCCGAATGGACCTTGAAAGCCTCGAATAAATTTGTGTGCATTTTGTACTCCTAACCTGTTTTGGCCTCTGTTTCAGGCATCACCATCCTTAGACTGGGATCACCCTGGTTGGGATAATCTGCTTTCAGTGATTTCCCTGTCCATGGTACTGTGTCTCACTGGAGCGTGAGGTTGTGCTCTGTCAATATTCATGCAGTTGTAAATACAATTCCTGCTCAGATTGAAAACATCTTGGATTTAAATCTTGATTTCTTTTGGATCTTAGGTCCTGAGATGTCCCCTCAGATCCTTGTTCCCCTGTGCTCTGGCTGATGTTATTTTGGGGTGTCAGGTGGAGGCTGTTCATTCAGGAGCTGTTTGTTGCTTGCCTGGTGTGTTTTCCTCATTCCCCAAACTCCCATTTTCCCTGAATTTACTGCTCTGCTCCTTCCTCACCGCTGCATTATTGTCTGCAATACTTCCTATTGATTTTCTGTGCTGGGGATGATTTCCTTTGCTGCACACGGTTGTGAGGAATTGGAAGTAATTTGCTCAGAGAAGGTTTTGTGTTTCCTAAGATCTAGAAGATTGTTTAAAATCTCTTCTGTAGCCTGATCTGAGGAGGTCTGATTCTCTTGTTTGGGGACTTGTCATTTTATTAAGGTCACTTGGAGCATTCCTATCTCTTTGGTTGGCTTTGTTTTCAGTGCAGAGGAGAAATTGTTCCCTTTATGTTTAAAAAATCTTATGTTATGAATTAAATTTCCTATTCCATTTTGGGGTTCTCCAAACTGTTTACTGAGAGCAAAACAGCAAAAAATTCAATTTAGTCACTGTCAGATCAGTCTTGTGCAGGCTTGAGGGAAAAAGAGCATTTTGAGGTGGAGAGAGATTTATTTCCAATATTACCCTGCAAGTTGTGAGTTGTTGAGAGAAGCGAATAATCCACGTGCCAGAATCTGTCAGAATTGGAACAGGTCCTTGCAAAACATTTCACCTCTAGGACTGAGCAAAGAATTCAGGAATCACCTGTTCCTTTCTGATGTTTAGACTGATTTTCCCACAGGTTTGTCCCTGTAGGGTTATCAAGGTTTGATCCATGGGGTGCAGAGTGCTCTGGCCCCGATCCAGAGGAGCAATTAATGGGATGGGCTGGGGGAGGAGTGGTGCCTGAGTGCTCTGCTGGCTCCTGGCCAGATTTTCACCCTGCCCACAAAATCCAGCCTTTTCCACAAGGTGTGGGAGCTCATTTCCATGTCTTCCCTGGGAAACAGCCCAGCCTGAATCTCCCCAGGTTCAGAGTGTGTTTTGTTGGAATATCAAGTGTGTTTTATTGAATATCTCCAGCGCTTCTGGAGCAGGAGGATAAGGAAATGAAGTTGTCATTTGTATTCTGCTATTTGTCAACCTGCAAACAGGGGGATCTGGGGATAACAGTTCATTATTTACTTAAGAAAATCTGTCACGTTGGGGATTAAAAGTGTGATTTCTCAAGGAGTGGAGGGCTTGGATGTGCTACTGGAGCCAGACTGTGCCACTGCTCCTCTGTGTCCATATGGGAATGGATAACAGCATTTTCTGCTGTGCTTTCAGCCTTTCCGGGATCACCCTGCGCTGAAAATGGGGAATTAATTTTTTTTTTTAAGACAGGGCCATCTAATTGCCCCAAGAATTTGACTGTTCTGTGTTCATTCATTATCCTCACCAAAAAGCTGTGTTTGAAACTCCGTTCCTGACCTGCTGAACGGATTCCCAACAATCACAATCCCACCTAAAACCTAAAGAACCAAGAGAAACAGTGAGAAAAGAAACACCCGAGCTGATTTACAGCTCCAGTTAAATCACAGAACCATGGAATCATCAAGATCATCTTGTCCAGCCCTCAACCTGTCAGCAGGGCAGGAACAATGTGGGGAGAGTAGACAAGTCTTGGGGTTTCGGTTGCGTTGGGTTTTTTTTTTCTCTCCAGTCTAATGTGGCTCTCCAAACTCGTGGGCTCTCCCCCCAAAAAGGGGAGAGTTTCTGAGCCCAGACGTTGCACATCTCCCATGACATTCGTGTTTGAGGCCCTTCTGAAATCCTCAGTTGAAAACACTGACCTGGGTTGAGCCAGCTGGATTCAAGTGGAGCATTTTGCAGAGAAGTTGCTCCAGAGGGTAGGGAGCAATTAGAGAAGACCCCAGACACCTTCTTGCAAATAAAATCCAAGACAGCTCAGTGACCCAACAGATCAAGGGCGCAGAGTCAAGGAGATTTTTTACTGATTATTTTTCACAGAGAGCAAGTGGGGTTTTTGGTTTTGTTTCTTTTAAGAGGGAAAAAATGAATAATAGGCCCTTTCTGCGAATAAAACTTAAATATGAGATCTTAAAGGTAGTAGGACAGTAACAAAGAAAACATTTCCTCTTCGGTTTTATCTTTACAAATGAAAATGTCTAAAATCCGTGATGGCTCCTCAGTCAGAGGCGGATGGAGGGTGTTATGTGGATGCATCTTGTTGTCATGATAATTCAAGAGGGACCATTTTCTTATCCATCTGAAAGCTGGGTGGTGATAGATGTCAAATATTTGTCCCGGGTGGTAAAGTAAATATTTGCCATTTACCTGTCCCCATCAGTGAGCAAATCGCTTGCAAACAACACCGTATTGCAAGGAGGAGGAGGAATGAAATGGCATAAAAATTAAAGATGAAGCCACTGAATGAAAAGGAGACACTAAATAAAACTAAAAGTTAAATAAAACCGAGGTGGATGGATTCCCTGGTGATGGAGAAAGCCAAATGATGGAGTGCATTATGCAAAGGTGATGAGATGACAAATGTCAGTGGGAATCTGTAAAGCTGTTTGCAGACGAGGCATGGAAGACAGACTTGTTGTAGGAGGTGGAGGAACATGCCTTTATTTAAAGAATTCCTCTGTCTAGGGAGAGGAAAATTCCGAGTTTGAGGGGGACAAACCAGGGCCAGACCCACTGTGCTGGAGGAGCTGGAGAGTGTGGGCAGGAATTCTGTCTGGGGATGGAGGAGTGGCAATGGAGTGACATTTTTCCTTTTATTTAATGGAATGAAGCTGTGCCAGTGTCACCAAAACTGTGGGAAAAACAAAAAGCCCTCTAACAACATTTTTAATGTTAGAGAGTCAAGGCATTACTTTATTTTCTGGCCAGGATGTTGTTCTGGCCAGGGTGTGCCACAGAAATCATCTCATCCACACACAGAGAGAATCATTCCATGACACACCGATTTTACAGGATTTTCCCCCAAATTTTATACATTCAAACCCAGAGAGATGCATTGTTTCAAAGTTCATTGGTGCAGAGCTGAGCAACCCTCAGTGTTCAGTTCCCATTGGATCCCAATCCGCTCCCCTCCGATGTGAATTAGATCTTCATTTTTCAATGTTCTCCTCAGTCCTTTGCGGGGAGATGTCTCCAGCTGTGCCAGAGGTGCTCTGGGGTGGATGTTTGGAGATGGCCACCGATGTTCCCTTGGTGTTCCGGGGATGGCCTTGATCTCTCTGGGGATCTTTGGGCTGCTCCACTCTGGTGTGTGTTGAGTTCATCACACCTCACCTGGCACAACAATGCCCAACTTAAAATTCCTTTTCCTGGGGTAAAGACAAACAAATCCTTTGACTGAAGTTATACAAACTTTTTAAACTGGTGTATTTTCCAACACCAGGGAAAGGCTTAGGTTGGATTTTAGGAAAAGGTTCTTCCCCCAGAGGGAGATGGGCACTGAAGATTTTTCCTTTTATTTAATGGAATGAAGCTGTGCCGGAGGAGGTTTAGGTTGGATTTTAGAAAAGGTTCTTCCCCCCGAGGGTTATGGGGCACTGAAGAGGCTCCCAGGGGATGGGCACGGCCCCGAGGCTGCCCCAGGAGTGTTTGGGGTGCCCCAGGGATGCGCAGGATGGGATTTTGGGGTGTCCTGAGCAGGACTGGTGATCCCTGTGGGTCCCTTCCCACTCCGGATATTCAGTGGAGGAGCAGGGTGAGTAAGAAACAGCAAAAAGGACAGAACAGGAGGTAAAGAAAACCAAAATTCCCGAGTCCCAAACAGGCAAAGGAAGCAAAACTTCATTGGCTGCTGCTTTTCACTTGTCCTGTCTTGTAATGGTCTTGCTTTGAAGAGAAAGAAAAGCATCAGACACGCAAACACCGCTGCTGCCAAGGCTGGAGGTGTGTTTATGTAGCACAAATCACTGCAAATGTAGAAATCGAGCCCCAAGAAAGCTGATAAGCCGAGATATTTTTGGGAGGAGGCAGTGGGAGGGAAGTGAAGATGGCTGTTGTGGGTTTTATGGATCAAAGCTATTTGATGGCTCTTTGGACCCTTGAAAACAAAACATCTGCAGAAGGCATTGTGGGTTTGTTGAATTGCTCAAGATTTTGTGGTTTTAAAAAAAAAAATCAACATTTTGGGAAACAGAAATGATTTCTTTGAAAGTCTGGAGTTGTGAGAGTGAAGACGAGAAACAACCCAGAAACTCTTCCCTTCTGATGATAAAAACACTCAGGCAGGGTTGGAGGCTTGAGGAGGAACTTAGAAATGAATTCAAGCTCCAAGGCACGATGTCAGAAGCCTTTTTTGGGAAGGAGGAGTCTGAAGTCACTGAGAAGGCAGGAAAGATCAGCTTCTCCTTACAGCCTCCAGCTGAGGATGGCAGAACAAGCACAAATGTCTTATTTACACATACAAAAGAGCCTGCAAATTATTTATGCACTGGAAAAATTGCCTCTTGTGAGGTTTATTTATTTATTTCATCACTCCAAGCACTTGAAATGGATAAAGAACTTCACAACAGAGTTATTTTGTTGGTTGTTGGGTTGGTTTTTTTTGTTTGTTTTTAATTGATCAAAAAACTGACCGGGAGATATAAACTAAGAATCAATGGGAAAAGATGAAAATGGAAAGAAGAAAGGTTCATTCTGGTTTTGTGATGACTCTTGAGGTTAATTCTGATTTTGAGATGACCCTCGAGTTTAATTCTGGTTTTGAGATGATCCTCGACTTTAATTCTGGTTTTGAGATGACCCTCAGTGTTAATTCTGGTTTTGTGATGACCCTCGTGGTGCTGATCAGGGCTTCCAAAAGGGCTGTGCAAATTTTAATGCCTGCCACAAAATCTTTGGTATTATTCGGGACAGGAAGGGACTGATGAATCTGGGAGATGTTTAAATAAGTGTGTTTTGAGGGGGAAAATAACATTATTTGTGGCGATTCCTTGGTTCTGCATGAGGCAAAGGCAGGAAAGTGGGGGCTGTTTTTGGGAGGCTCACACTCTGAATGTGCAAAGTGTGATGATCCACCCTGGGTGTGTCAAGGATGGGTATCCAGGGCAATTTGACATTATTTTATAGGAAGGAATTCCTGGTGTGTGCCAGGAATTGGCCAGGCTCACCTGGAAGGGTATTTCAGGACAGGAGGGGATTAGGATTGGGGCACATTCACTCTCTGCCCTTGGAAAAATTTGGATTGTTTCCCTCGGGAAGAGAAGAAAAAAGAGGAACGATAAAATAACAGTGGGGTGGGAAGGGGAGGTGGCACTTGCTGGTTCTGCTCCAAGAACACAGAATTAGGGAATGGTTTGGGTTGGGAGGGACCTCAAAGCCATGCAGTGTCACCCCTGCCATGGCAGGGACACCTCCCACTGTCCCAGGCTGGCCTTGGGCACTCCAGGGTGGCACAAGGGCCACCAGCACGGCCATGGGGCAGGGAATGGGCAGGGAAGGGTTTCTGAATCCAACTCCTTCTGCCAAGGCCATGGCCGTGGAAAAGAACTTGGAGATCACCAGGTTCAAGCACTACCACCACCATATATATTTGTATATATATATATATATGTATATATATAATAGAGTATAAATTATATATATCACTCATATATATGGTCCCTTCCAACTCAGAATGTTCTGGGATTATGGTATTATCTGAAGAAAATACTATGAAATCCAGTGATTATTATATCACTGTTTTATACATTTTTTTTCAATTTATATATATATATAATAGAGTATAAATTATATATATCACTCATATATATGGTCCCTTCCAACTCAGAATGTTCTGGGATTATGGTATTATCTGAAGAAAATACTATGAAATCCAGTGATTATTATATCACTGTTTTATACATTTTTTTTCAATTTATATATATATATAATAGAGTATAAATTATATATATCACTCATATATATGGTCCCTTCCAACTCAGAATGTTCTGGGATTATGGTATTATCTGAAGAAAATACTATGAAATCCAGTGATTATTATATCACTGTTTTATACATTTTTTTTCAATTTATATATATATATAATAGAGTATAAATTATATATATCACTCATATATATGGTCCCTTCCAACTCAGAATGTTCTGGGATTATGGTATTATCTGAAGAAAATACTATGAAATCCAGTGATTATTATATCACTGTTTTATACATTTTTTTTCAATTTATATATATATATAATAGAGTATAAATTATATATATCACTCATATATATGGTCCCTTCCAACTCAGAATGTTCTGGGATTATGGTATTATCTGAAGAAAATACTATGAAATCCAGTGATTATTATATCACTGTTTTATACATTTTTTTTCAATTTATATATATATATAATAGAGTATAAATTATATATATCACTAATATATCTGGGCCCTTCCAACCACCCTTAAATCCGCATGTTTTTTGAGCACTCCCAGGGATGGAGACTCCACCATTTCCTCATCATTTCCTGCCTTTTTATGGGTTTAAACTTTACAACTAGGAATGGACCGAAGGGGAGATGTTCAGTCATGAAATACGTTGCGGCAATCTGTGTTTCACACAAGTGCTCATGGGCGGATTTACAGATGAAGTGAATGAAACTCCTTGTCTGCCCTACCTGCCAAATGTCAGATTTGTGGAGATAAATCAAATCCGTGTGCTTTGGATGCTTCTCTGCTTTTCTGTGTGTTCTGTTTCCTCTTGCAGAGAATTTTATTGCACCCTCCTCTCCCTCTCTGTAGTACCAGAGATGAGGTCAAGTCTGAGGAAATCAGTACTGTGCTGAAAAGTTGGACAAATCTAAAGAAAGTATTATGAAATCCAGTGCTTATTATAGCACTAATTCATATGTATTTTTATATATATGAAAGATATAATAAAGTGTATTTATCACTAATAGATGTGGTCCCTTCCAACTCAGAATATTCTGTGATTATAGTATTATCTGAAGAAAATTTTATGAAATCCGGTGATTATTATATCACTATTTTATATTTTAATTAATATATATTTATATTAGAGTATAAATTATATATATCACTAATATATATGGTCCCTTCCAACTCAGAATATTCTGGGATTATTGTATTATGTGAAGAAAATATTATGAAATCCAGTAATTATTATATC
>VZRL01003882.1:0-10825 GCA_013397895.1 Origma solitaria | reverse complement strand
TATACATACATACATACATATATATATATATTTTATATATATATATATATATGTATACAGGGGAGCTCCAGGGGTGGAGTTCCCATCCCTGGAAGTGTTCAAAACCAACTTGAGGACAGTTTTGAACACTGTTTTTTTGTCAACCCTGGATAAATGTTTGTCTTATTCATATCATGGCATGAGATCATCTCCAAGCAATGAATCTGAAGAATCAAAAAATGGATTCATAAAGGAAAAAGGATTTGATTTAGTTTGACCAAGAAAGTTGAATTAATCACTTCCATAATGACAACTGGCTTTGCAATATCCCATTACCATTTTGAATTTCAAAGAAAAAAGACCAGATAAGTTGTTTGATATTTTTGGATACCATTCTCACTATTTTTCATCCAGCTCTATGGAATGAGATATTTAAACCACAGCTAGTCTTTTTTTCTGAGGATGAGGTTTAATGGTGAGCATGGTGATGGTTGGACGCGATAATCTGAGAGGTCTTTTCCAGCCTAAATGATTCCGTGATTGTGTGATCAGGGATTTCGGGGAAACCTTTGAGCTGCAAAGGAACACCTCACAGATAACAGCACTGAGGGGTGGAGGGAGACCTTTTGGGAGGCCTTTTTTTGGAATCGTGGCTTTTCCAGGCTGTGATCCTCCAGGAAGTGCTGAGCTTTCCGCCTGGCCAGGGAGTCTGGAACATTCCCTGTACGATTGCCGTCTGTGGGATTTGGTTCGGTTTTGTTTCGGACGGTCGGGACGGAGACGAGAGATCTCTGGAGTTTGGTCTTNAGGGGAGCTGCTGGGAGCTGCCAGACACAGCTCAGAGCAGCGCAGAGGAGTGAGAGAGAGAGAGAAGAGAATAAGACAGAATATAGAATAGAATAGAATAGACTAGAATAGAATAGACTAGAATAGAATAGAATAGAATAGAAAGAATCCCGTGGTTGCCGTTTACAATACAGTAAATCATCTTCTGTGCTGAATATTCTAATTTTCACTAACCAGTCTAGAACAAGCTACAAATCCTACAACATTTACATCCAGCCTATGAGAGTCATTGCATTACCATAGGGCGTTATATTTTAAACTCTAAAAACTGCTTTTTGGACCCTCTGCCAAGTTGGCAGGGTCTGCTCTGACCCTTGGAGCTGTCTGCAAGCAGAGGGGATTGTTTAATCCAAAGGGGATTCCCTTCAGTGGCCACACCATTGTTTTCCAGTTGTTCAGTACCTGGGGTTTGGTATCTCCAAGCTTGTCTTCATTTCAATCTCGCTTCTAGTTTCCATATTCTCAGCATCTTTTGCCAGGTAATCATATTTGTAAGGCTTTCCTATTTCATCTTCCCCAACAATTCCCCATTTTTCTGTTTGTCCCACTGCAGACTGTGCATAATCAGGGTGTGATTTAGGGGCGTTTATTGGAGTGGTTACTCCCAAACATCTCTCAGACACCACAACATTCCTTGGAGGCGTTGGGGGATGGCCTAAGTGATTTCCTGAGGTCTCCCAATTTTCTGTGATTCCTGGAAAATCTCTGGGATTACAGCCCTGCCCCCTCACCACCAGAGAGACAACCCAGCAGCTCAGGGCTTGTCAGAGCTGTGGAACTTTTAATTCCAAAGATGTAGTTCCAAAGGCGGCCCCGCAGGTTGGGATCGGGAGGAACGTGGCAATTAAATGCGGAATTAACGGGAGGGGGAAGGGACGTGTTGCGTTTAACTTCACACTCGTGATTTAAGTGCCAGAATTAAAATCATCAGCTCCCTGTGTGGTCTCCTTATTTGTAAAAATTCAAGTGACATTAAAATTGGATTAAAATGAGCTTTTGCTTGAAGGACCAATATTAAAATCAAGGGAGGCTGAAGGAGGAGGGAAGGGGGTGGTTTCCCTATCGGCAGAGGGGAATTGTGTGTGTTTCTCTGGCTGTGCACCCATCCTCCTCCTCTTAAAAGCTTTATCCTCACACCAGCATCATCCACCTTGCCTCGATTCATCAATTATTTACACTTGGGCTGTAATGCATGGGAACTTTTGGAAAGCAAAGGTGGATATTAGTGCTCCATTTCTGCCTGAGAGGATCGGGGGAGCAGCAGAGACTAATGGAAGGGAAGCAGGGAGCACTTGGGAGCTGCTGCCTCATCCTTGACAGTGATTTGTGTGTCTGCAGGATTTCAAGCTTTAAAATGTGCCTGTTGCCTTTTCTTTGTCTGCCTGCAACCTGTGGGCTTGGGCTTTTCTGCCCTTCCTTGGATCCATCTCAATGCCATTTTTGTGTGAATCTCGGCGATTTTAATAAATGCACTCTGGATCTCTGGGATTGCTGGGCCTGGAGCTTTGTTCCACCCTGTGTGGTGTCTCCTAAGCCTCCTCCTTTTATCCCTTGTAAATAAAAGTGGCAAATCTCCCTGCCCTGTTGTCCAGCTGAGTAATGGAACTTCTTCCATCCTTCTCTTCTCTCTCAAATTCCATGAACTATTGCCATGGGTTTTTTTAACTGTTTTTTTGAGTTTTAAAAAAAAATTTATTTTATTTGAAATAATTCTGTTTGCGGGAAGAGGGAGAGGGAGAACTCCTAACAGCTCCTCTCTCCGTGGTGTCACACACCAATAAATAGGTAACTCTCCTCGCTGCCAACGTTATTAGATTGCAGGAGACAGTAAATTCGCAGACTCCCTCGTGAGTCACAAATGTCTTAAAAAACCTCACAAGTAATTATCTGAAATGGAGACAAGTTAATGTGGGTTTGTCTCTTCATGTCTTCTGATTCTTGTTCGTGGTTAGAAGCCATGGAGTAATTAGCTTTTTTTACTAAAGTTATATTTATGTATGTTAAATGTACCATGGCATAACTGGACACGTAAAATGATACACTGACACCCTCTTGATTTTTTTTTTGTGTTACAAGGGATGCAAGGAGGGCTCTTTTAATAATTATGGTAGCTTGAAATGATGGGCAGCGTCTGTGCAGTGTCCTGAGTAAATAAATGCAATTTTAACCTCTGAAATTTGGGAGCAGGAGGGAAGTGCTGCAGGGGGAGTGGCTGAATCTCAGAGGGCAGAATTCACCGTGGCAGTGGCAGCTTTTCTTCTGGGAAAGCAGCCCTGAAGTGGTTGGAGAAGTGGCAGAGTGCAGGAGTGGGAGCTCGGCCATATGCTTTCTCCTGGCTCCACCCTGTGGCATTACCCTGCCAGTGGCACACGATTCCAGGGAATGCTGAACGAGCCAGACCTGGGGTTTGGTGTCAGTGCAGGGCTCAGGGCTGGCTTTTGGAAGGGCTGAGGTGTGAAACACGTGCCCTGTAGTGTTCTGTTCCTGTCCCAGGCAGAGTAATTTTTGTTTGGAATTATCCATTCCTGTCTTTGCTGTTCAATGCCATGTACCAAGTTCTGCTCCTGTCCCGGGCAGTGCCAGTTTGGTTTGGAATTATCCATCCCTGTCCCTGTCTTTGTTATTCAATGCCATGTGCCAAGTTCTGCTCCTGTCCCAGGCAGAGTCAGTTTTATTTGGAATTGTCCATGCCTGTCCTCTCTTTGCTTTTCAATGCCCTGTGGTGTTCTGCTCCTGTCCTGGACAGAATCAGTTTGGTTTGGAATTATCCATCCCTGTCACTGTCTTTGCTGTTCAATGTCATGTACCAAGTTCTGCTCCTGTCCCAGGCAGAGTAATTTTTGTTTGGAATTATCTATCCCTGTCCCTGTCTTTGCTTTTCAATGCCCTGTGGTGTTCTGCTCCTGTCCTGGACAGAATCAGTTTGGTTTGGAATTATCCATCCCTGTCCCTGTCTTTGCTGTTCAATGCCACGTACCAAGTTCTGCTCCTGTCCCGGGCAGTGCCAGTTTGGTTTGGAATTATCCATCCCTGTCCCTGTCTTTGTTGTTCAATGTTGTGCACCAAGAAAATGAATATTCAGAGGGATTGGAACCTCAATTCCAATTTCCAGCCCTCCAGCCCGGATGAGTTGCTGACGTGATGTATTTTAACACTTTTCCTTCAGTTTTCAAATCAAACCCATCCCACCTCTGTTGTGCAATCGCAGTGCAAGCAAGGAATATCATCATTAAAAATGGAATGTGTGGTGGTAGCCTCGGGATGAGGTGAAATTCCAGCAGGAAGGACCAGGCTCTGGGATTCCTGTTGAGGAAAATCAGGATGAATTCACACCTCAAACAATGCCAGAGATGTTCTGCAGTGAATGGAAATGTGAGGGAGCTCTTCAGGAGAGGCTCTTCCTGAGCAGCAGCACCAATGCATTGTTTAAATCCTATAAAAACACCGAGTGGAAGTTTTTTTGTGGGAAGCTTTTAGCTTTAAAATGGATTCCTGTTGCTGCATTTACACTTCCTTTTGACAACCTGAAGAACTGTTTTTTCTGGAGGAAACAATGACGTGCATGCTTGGGATGGGCTTTGGGAGCCTCGGAGTGATTCCAGCAGCGCTGACACTCTGCTGGGGAAACAGAAGTGATGCTTGCGGGTCTGGCTGGAGAAATTGCATCGAAAATAATCTGAACACTTGCCAAAACCTGTGTATTCTAACAGGGCACGGGGTGAGCTCAGGGCTGGGGAGTACTTTGGAATTCAGGTGGAGGATTCAGGGAGGCTCAGGTGAGGCAGCCTGGGAATTCCATCCCAGCCCTTCCCCACCCTCCCAGCCAGCAATTCCCAGTTCCCAAGATCCCACCCAAATCTCCCTTTTTCCATTTTGAAGCCATTCCCTGGCTCCTGTCCCTGCAGGCCTTGTCCCCAGTCCCTCGGCAGCTCTCCTGGAGCCCTTCAGGCCCTGCCAGGGGCTCGCAGCTCTCCCTCGGTCCTTCCCTTCTCCAGGGAACATTCCCAGCTCTCCCAGCCTGTGTTTTCCTTCTCAGTTCCAGTTTAATTCTGATAATCAATTGGCTTTTTTGCCTGCCATTAATAGAGGAGGAAAGATAATCTTTACCTGGGAATTGAAAGCCTCTCGCTTCTCCCTGCCCATTCCTCGTCCCTGTGTAGGAATTAATTCCATTGTTCCTACTCCATCCCTTTAAAGGACTCCGAAGTGTCTTGAAGGTCACATTCCTCCTTGAAACTAATGATGGTGTTTTTCCTAATCCCATTACAAGGCCCCTGGTATCATTAGATGGAACTGGTAGTGTTGAGCTTCATTTGATAAGCTGATGAAAGGGGGAGGAAAAGGCTCCCTGATGCAGAAAGGCACTCAGGGATCTGCTGGAACGGAACATGTTCACAAACATTCTAATCTGCTTAACCGTGGCATTTTGGTGCTGCACCTTTTCAGAGCAGAATAAAAGGCAGAGGGGAGCAATCCTGATGGATGCTTAAAGAAAACGGAACGCCTCATACGCAGCAGCTGTAAACAGTTGGAAATTTTTATTGGTTTTTACCCCCAAGCCTGAAAATGGGAATCTTGTCTATGCTGTGAGCTCCCCCCTCTGGCATCACAGCATTTGGAATAACATCAAAGACCCTGAAGCCTTACAGAAATAGGTATTTCTGTAGCTCAGGGGCTCTTCCCTTGTTAAAATGTGATTTTAAGCCTCCGAAACCAGAGTGGCTGCCAGCGCTGCTACAGCTTCCACCCGTTTGGGAAGGGGATGAATATAAAACCGTGGGTATTGTGAGTTTGACAAAGAGGTTCTGCAGTTCTGCTGTCATTTCAAAGACGGCAGTGGCCTTAAAGCTGGGCTTGAAATGGTGGCTGCTGGGTTGGTGTCAAAGGGGAAAGTGCCCTTTCATCAACCTCTTGGTGGCACTGGGCTCGTTCGTACAGAAACCTCCATTTCTGCCCTGGAATTTCGCTGTTCTTTTGTAGGAACTCTTCATGGCACTAATTTTCTGGGCCGTGCCTCTCTTTTAGGTGCTTTGCCTCTGGGCCACGGTTGTAAGTTCAGCTGGGGTTGGATCTTCGAGGTTTTGGTCAATTAGAAAATGCCAGTGTGGGTTTAAAAGGGTCAGGAAAGGGTTTGGTGTTGGGCTAGTGAGTGCCAGGGTCTTGCACCTGAAAAGATTTGCAGCTGAAAGGCAATTCTGACATGCAGGAGATGAATTAGGAATTTACAAAATGCAGGATTTTTAAAATGCAGCATCACAGCCTTTCCTGTGACATCTGTTTAAAAGCCTTTTATAGCTAATGAGGCAACAACACTGAGTTTAACGGTAGCAGATTTCCCTTTTTACTCTGTTTTTTCTCCTTCACATGCCTGACACTGGTTGGGAAATCACTTCTTGGGTGATGTCTCTTGTTACAGCAGCAGAATACAGAGAGGTGGATGGAATTTTCCTTGGGTGAAAGTTCCTTTGGGTGGAAGTTCCCTTGGGTGGAAATTTCCTTGGGCGGAAGTTTCTTTGGGCGGAATTTTCCTTGGGTGGAAGTTTCTGTGGGTGGAAGTTCCCTTGGGTGGAATTTTCCTTGGGTGGAAATTTCCTTAGGTGGAAATTTCCTTGGGTGGAAGTTTCTTTGGGCAGAAGTTTCCTAGGGTGGAAGTTCCCTTGAGTGGAAGTTCCCTTGGGTGGAAGTTTTTTTGAGTGGAAGTTTCCGTGGGTGGAAGTTCCCTTGGGTGGAAGTTCCCCTGCTCATCCTCCTGTTCTTAAGTCTCTCTGATGATGTTTTTAATTGATCTGGAAGCAGATGAAGCAACTGATGGCTCTGTAGTTCTCTAATGAACTTTTCTTGTCCTTCCGCCATTTCTCTCTCACTGTTCGCTATTCCAAGAGGCCTTTGCTCCTCAAATCCCTTGCTCAGCCTCTGAGCTGATCCCAGATGCTCTTCCCCCAGATTGGGATTTGAGCCCAGAGTTGCACAAAATGCTGATTTTCCAATATTTTGGCATAAAGCACCCTGGGATGGATCCCACAGGCTGGACAGCCCTGCAGGGAAGGGCAGGATGGTCACAAAATCCACATATCCCTGCGAGGAATCAGAGACTGGAATCCTCCTGGCTGATGAGAATAAATCTTAGCTTTAAAACGGGGCTTAAAGGTGGCCAAGACAGTCTGAGTGCCATGTTCAGTTTTTACAGTGGTTCCAGCAGATCTGTGGGGTGTAAATGTGCAAATGCAATTAATTCTGAGCACTGCCCTGCAGGGAAGGGCAGGATGCACACCCTGATCACTAAATCCACATATCCCTGCGAGGAATCAGAGACTGGAATCCTCGTGGCTGATGAGACTAAATCTTAGCTTTAAAATGGGGCATAAAAGTGGCGAAGACATCTGAGTGCCATGTTCAGCTTTAAAATGGGGTATAAAAGTGGCCAAGACAGTCTGAGTGCCATGTTCAGTTTTTACAGTGGTTCCAGCAGATCTGTGGGGTGTAAATGTGCAAATGCAATTAATTCTGAGCACAAGGGAGGCAGCCCAGGGCTCGACCTGGTCCCTGGGAGCGTCGTGGGCAGCTCAGGGCTGGAGTTCAGGAGCTCTCAGGAGGTTTTGGCACCGAAGCCCTGTGCAGCCACACTAAATTCACTCCTGCTGGAGAAGTTTGTGTGCTTCTGACTGCTGCTAATTGATGGGCCGTGCCCTCGAGGGGAGTAAATCTCGGCGAGTGGGATTTATGAGGACCCTTCTGTTTGTTTGGCAGCACGAGGCTTGTTCCAGGGATAAATGGAGCGAGCGGGGAGAGCTGACACGCTGAAAAATGTTAGATCCTATTTCTCCCCTGGAATCCTGCGCTTTCAGAGCCATAAAACTTTAATTCTCGGCGTTTGGGATGAAGGCTGGGAGATGTGCAGGTGTTTCCTGAGGGAAGGATCCCCAGGTATTTTTGTTCTCGTGTGCTGCAGGGATATCACATGGTTTTGTCAAGTGCCTGATTAAGTTTGACATTTGAAAATAGAACTTCATGCCGAAATAAGTACTGTACTTGTGAGTATTTAATTAAGATGTTTAGTTCCTGTCAAGGTTGGTAGTTTCTCTTTCCTGTTAAGGGCAATACGTCTTCAACTGCTGAAATTTCAGAAACCTGTACTTAACCTTTCCTCGTCATTCCATTTACATAGAAATCTGATTAACAACTTTTAAAGTTCAGAAGCTGCGACTAAATGCAATTAAGGCCCTTGTGGAGTCTGTTATTAAGAGCTGGCATTTAATGAAGACTGAGGGCACACTACTGTTACCATCCACACTGGAGCAGGATGTCTTAAGCAATTAGCTGAAGGCACCGAATACACAAAGTGTGCTGTGTTTCCCAGCACTGAACATGGTTGGTATTTCAGCAACATGCTGCCTTTTTTTTTTTTTTTAATTTTTACCCCTCTCTGTGCTGGATTTTACCTGACAGTTTGAGCTCGGGTGGGTTCAGCACAGCCCTGGTTTTGCTGTGTTAGGATTCTTCCTCTGAAAGGTGGGGATGTGTGGCAGGCACTAAACATCAGTGGATGGATCCACGTTTTTTGTGATTTAAAAATGTTTAGCTTCACTTCGGTTATAAATATAAATTCCTAGCTCTATTCTTCCCCACCTCCAAATTGTGCAGAGCCACTGAAGCTTAGCTAAATTATAATTGCAGAGCAGGAATCTGCTCTCAATTACCTGTTCAGCTCTTCCACTCCTCCTTGACCTTTGGGTGTGCTGCGAGAGCACAAGTCCAGTCCAGCTGAGAGGGGCATTTCATCCTCCAGGGAAATGCTTTATTTTGTGCCATCCGTGGAGCAGGGGGTAATTACACCTTTCTCATCAAGTTCATTGTTTTGGTCCATTTTAGAGCACATTTGGCTCTTTCCTGGACTGTATTTATTTCACCAACTTATCACTCATATCAGAAGGACCTTGTGCTGAGGAGATACATGGAATAGAATTGTAGAATTATGGAATGGTTTGCGTTAAAAAGGACTTGAAAAATCATCTCATTTCACCCCTGCCCTGGCAGGGACAGCTCCCACTGTCCCAGGCTGCTCCAAGCCCTGTCCAGCCTGGCCTGGGACACTGCAGGGATCCAGGGGCAGCCACAGCTGCTCTGGCAATTCCAGCCCAGCCAGGAATTTTTTCCTAATATCCCATGGAAATCTTCCCTCCTTGTGTGTGAATGTAAGTGCAGACATAACATGTAAAAACACACAAATCCAAAGACACAAAAATTATTTTTTAGTCATCAAACAGTCGCAGCAATTACAAATTACCACCCTGAAGCTGACTGGATTTACTTGTCAAAAATCACGAAAAGATTTCTTTTCCTTTCTTTGTTTTGTCTTTTGTTTGGGTGCCAAGAGCCTGATACCGAAATGAGGAAGTGGCCTCGTTACAAGGATCGTTTCTGCCACTCTAATCTGTATTTGCAGAACAGCTGAGGTGCCTGGAGAAAAATAAATGCTGTCCATTTGTTTTATGACCCAGTTAGTCAAATTGACTATCGGTAGCTTAAATAAATTTGTCATCAGTGTTGGTTTCTCTCGTATTAAAATAGATAAATAAATGCCAAGATGAATAAATAAATAAATAAATAACACAGCAGAACTGCTGGGGAAGATGGGGGGGAAAAAAAAAAAGCTCAGATTTTGTTTGATGTGGAGACCAGGTTGGATGGGGCTTTTGGAGCAGCCTGGGATAGGGAAAGGACTGGGATGGGATGAGCTTTAAGGTCCTCTCCAAAACCATTCCGTGATTCAACACAGCACATTTGGCCCCAAACTGCAGCACGAAGAATAAAACCCTGAATTTTTTAGCAATATCAACACATGGGCCAGGCTGAAAATCCCGGCAGCACCTTGCCCCAAAAACAGCCTCCAGTTCTCTTTCCTCACTGCCCTGAGACATTCCTGGGGCTCCCATTTATTCATTCCCTGAGTGTGGACAGTCCCAGTCCCACTTGCTCTGCTCTCGCTGTCCTCGTGGAGGATTTTAATAAGTCTCATATTTCAGTGTTAGGAGTTGTGCTCTGGCCCTGAACTTATTAAAAACCACAGCAAGACAGAGCCTGAAAATCCACTTGAAAGGCAAGAAAAACCGAGATATTAAAAATATCCACTTAAAAGCAAAGAAAACCACATTTAAATGTGTCCGTTTAAATCCTCTTGTTAGGGGTCCCCTTCTTGGGAGCTCTGGGAGCTGCTGGGGCACTTTGGGTGAAAGTGGTGCTTTTCAAGCATTTTTGAGGTTTGTTCCCTCCCTTCCTCCCTCCCTGTGGGGAGATGAACGTTCCCAGCTCTGCAGGAATTGCTAACGAGGGGAGCACTGATAGCATTATCTATGGAGTTCCGGGGGGGATTTTTTACCCCTTCCCAAAAATAAAAAACAGAAGGAATTCTTCTTGTACACTAATGGAATCATGAGGTGCCTTGAAAGAATTAATTCCGGAAGGGATTTTATTATTATGTTTCAATTAAGCAAATTGAAGGAACAACAAGATTAGCTGAAGCAGGTTGAGCAGCATTACAGAGTGTTCCCAGCCCCAAAAATTTAAATTTTGTTCTTTCAGCCTCCCCTTATTGGTTCTTCTTTGTTGTGTTTGCCATGTGTGTGCTCGGCCCATGTTCTCCACATGCTAAAACTGACACAGGAAACTCAGAGCTCTTAGAATTCAATTAACTGTTCCTCTTTTTTTACTGAAATTCCACAGTTCCTGCAGCATTTTAATTGTCGAGACTTCTGATATGGCAAATTACTACGTAATTAGCTCCAGATTGCTATCTCACAGAGCTTTCCTTGCCTGGTTCTGACACTGTGAGCAGTTATCCTTCTCCAGAGCTTGGGATCACAGAATAGTTGTGGTTGGAGAGGATCGGAAAGTTCATCAGTTCCAGCCCCAACTCAATCCTCAGAATGATTCCTCTTTTCTATATTTACAAAGAGTAAAAGTTCCATGTGTTGGGGTCTGAGCGAGGAATGGACTACAGCAC
>VZRL01003881.1:1056095-1073088 GCA_013397895.1 Origma solitaria | reverse complement strand
GCCAGCGGGAATGCCGTCCGGCGCTCTCCGCCGGGATTGCGGCTCCTTCGGGATGCCCGCGGTGCGCGGGGCTGCTGCGGAGGGAGGCTAGAGCGGGCGGCAGAGCCGGCTGCGAGCAGGGACTGTCACGGGAGCACGGGACGGGTCAGCCTTTCCCAGCCCCGCGAGTGCCAGCAGCACACAGCAGGATGAGGGGGCTGCGGCTCGCTTGGAGCGAGCCTGGGGCTTTGGATGCAGCAGCACTGCTGCTCGGCCACCCCCGGGATCCCCTTCCTCCCCCATCCCCGTGGCACCGTGCCATCTGTCTGTGGTTATCGCCCTGCTCCGAGAGGAGCGGGCACGGCCGGAGGGCAGCGGGGACAGCTCATCCCAAAGGATGACCGGAGACGAGCAGGTGGCAGGGGACATGCCGAGAGTACTCAGGCATAGGCAGGAACATCAGCCAGGGTGCTCTCCAGTAGAGTGCTTTCCTTGTTCTTAGGAGGAAGATACCAGCACTTGTCCTGAAGTCAGGTTAACCTGATGTTTATACATGCCATAGCTACCGAGTGTCGCTCTTGTGTTGTCTCTTGCTCGTTTTAAATGTAAGCTGTCTGAGCAGCTGAAATACCCATTCTGTTAACTACTCATTGGGGAAGACTGCCACATCGAGTTACGGCCAGAAATACTGAAAACAGATATCAGGTGCTATTCCATGAGAATGCGTCAGGAGCTATGATTTTGTTTGTGTGTTGATGAAAATATTTAGAATTAGAAGAGTCAGGGAGAGGTAAGAAAAAACGTCTGTGAAACTCTTCAGCATTTTCAGACATGCTGTCATTGCTCCTGCAAGATACAAAATGAGCAAAACAATATTCTAGACAATAAAACAGATTTGTTCACCTCTCCTTACTGGCTGGTATGGAGGCATTTATTTATTTTTGCAGTGAATCAAAAGAAGTTCTCATGGCGAACTTCAATTGTTATTTATTCTGTGGCTTCCTCCTTTATGTGGTCTTCCTCTGTTTTTCTTTCTGCTAAGAAAAGTGTCTCCAAACAATCCTTTTTAAAGACCATAGTGACACAGATGGAAAGCGAGGTTAAAAAGTAGAGGACAAGGAGACACAAGGGCATGACATCAATAGCACAAGCAGGATGAAAGACAATGAATGCGAGGCAGAAAGGGGAACTGTTGAGGACGTGACTGGGTACAGCTCACAGCCCAAAAAGACAAGGACCTGGCCCTGCAGCTGATGTCAAATTTCTTTTCTTCAATCACGTATGATCAACCCTACCTGTACCACACCCATCCCCACAGAGCATTGGTGCTTGGTCTATAGCACAGCTTGGCTTAGGGCAAAAGGTGTTTGAGGTTAGGCTTGAATCCATCAATTTTCTGAATAATCAGATAAAATAACCAAAAGCTGAAAGTCCTCCTGTGCCCTTCCTGTTATTTCTCGTAAAGATGGTCAAGCAATCTCACAGCCTTTCGGGACAGGATCTGAGGTCACATCACAAAGAACGAGCACAAAGGGGGATGAAGCTGCACAAGAAGGCTTGAGTTGCTTGGGGTCTTGCTGCCGCAAAAAGGGGAATGACCTTCCTGCTTCTCCCTTCTTGTTCTCCTGGCCTAGACCTTCTGCATGTCTTTTGAGCAGGTTTTTCTCATCTTCTGCTGAGCCAGTTCAACACATTAGAACAGCAGAAAACTGATCCATCAAGAAAGTGAGTGATTTTCTGCTGAACTGAGTTGCATGGGCTCAGCTCAGGGAGCTAATAAAAGGAGGGTGTGGATAGGTAGGGAAAAAAAGCAAGTGCTTGCCAGTAGTGATATAAGAACTTATCCCTGGCATTCTCTTTAAATTAATATTTTACACTCAAATTCACCATTTTCAGAATAATTTCTAGGCATGCTGAAGAAATTGTTCATAAACTTCCCTTCTTTACAGCCATGTGTTTGGGAAGTCTTCTTTTTTTAAGACAACCTGGGCTTAAAAATCCTTGCTTGTCTTTACTATTCCCCACACTAATTGCTTAACATTTCTTTCAGTAAATACTCATATTTTCTCCTGAGCAGCATTGATTTTGCTGAGCACAACCGAGGCTCAGCTGGTGAATTTTAATTTTCCACATATACCATTAGCTTATACAAGAGAAAACAAAGATTGACTTTTATGCTATTGGTTCTATGTCGTAGTCCATGGAGCCAGGCACATCTATAAATATTCTTGAAAGGCCCCAACATGCTCCAGCTGAACCAGCTGCACCTTTGCCACTGATGCCAACAGGAGCAGCCCACATCTGGCAAAATGAAGAAGTCACTTTTAAGTGCAGTGCTCTGAAACGCTGCAGGCTGACATGCCTGGCTGCTCATGTTTATGGGGAGAAACATCCAACACAACTCCTAATGTAAACCTCAGCTACTGAATCCCTCCCATTTTCTAGGCAGCCGTCCAAGCTGTATTTAAAGTGAATTTCTTCTTGACCATTCGACACAGTGTCTCCAGATCCTCCTCAGCTAGTGACGTGATGTTTACAGTGGCTTCCTACTGCATTTTTAACCTCACAAACTTGTGAGCCACATAGCTATTTAAATCAACAAATCCTGCCTGTAAATATGCTTCAGGGAAAGGCTTTTTAAACAGGCACTTTGATATAGCCAAGCTGCAAGGCTTGTGAAGTACTAGTTTTCTAAACAAAACATGGAGTAATTTGGGTCACAACGCATTGTGTTGCTACACCAAAGAGACTCCTTGGATGGGTTTGCAAAGGCATTGGTGCTGCAGGTTGAATAATCTAGTTGCTTCCAAAGCATGGCCCAGAGACGCCTACAGATCCATGAACAGCTTCTGAGGCATTCATATGAAACAGGAAAAGAAACCAGAAAAAGAAATTTACTGGAAATAGGTTAAAATTCACAGTACATGAGCAGCATCACATGCACATACACAGAAATTGGAACTGAAGAAGAGGGAATATGAAATGACTGAAAGGTTTTTGTCTAATGAATCATTTATTTTCACCACTTCGAAGATCAAGAATACCACAAAATATCAATCCTGTTGAGTAAGCACCATGTTCCCACAGTCAAAAGCAGATGTTTTGTGAAACCTACACCTGTCTTCCAACTAGTATTGATACTAGACAAAAGCAAGTGCCAGATCCCTGCCCATGGAAGCAGCCTGGGGTTTTGAATATTTAATTTTCACAAGTCTTTTAATATTTATTAGTCTGTGAAAATTATAATTCTTTACATAAGTAACAATACCAAGTCTTTAAAGTAGATAATTTAAAACCTGGGAATGACAAACAACACCCCATCATTGCCAAACTTCTAACTGAAGGAAATGAGGGAACCCAAAATTTAGACAGCTGTCAAAGAGAAAAATGAAAAGTGCCAGAGGATGAAAAAGCACAGGTGCCAGCTGGACTGACACACAGGGAAACCCAACTCCTTGTGCTGCAGAGCAGGAATAGACCAAACACCATCAGCAGAACTTGTCTCCCTGTGCAGCACATCACAGTCCTGCCCTCGGGATGCTCGTTTGAAGGGAGGCAGTGGCTGACACTCCAAACTATTTTATCTTTCCAAGGGGAATTGCTTATGTGAGTTAATTGCTAAACTTGTTTTGTATTGAAGAGAGCTGCCTAACTCAAACCTGTCAGAAATGAGCCATGCATTTTACACATTTTATCCTAACTACCGTCCAAGGTGTTTTGCTATATTTGCTGCTGGCTGGGCTAAATAAAAGCTTATGACCTGTGGCTCAATCCACAACACCAACAGGATGAGTGAGTGACTTACAGTGATATATTAACCTTGAAAGATTGTCAGATAAAAAAATCTTTTGCCAGAGGTCTTTCACAGGACTTTACTTCCTCTTCTCCCAACATGTTCTGAGACCTTAGATTGAAACCTGGAGTTATTCCAGACTGATGCAATTCCTTTCGGTTATCTCTCTGCCTTTGAATAATGCACAGTGGATGCAAACTCACGGACCTCCTCACAGCCACTCACAGCTGTGGCCTTGTGAGCAAACCATACACCTTTCTGCTGAATTCTGCCAAAACCTAAACTCACGTTCTCTGGGCCATTATCCTTCTAAATTTTCTGCTCGCCAAATTAACTTCCTAAATGTGCACATGATATAGCCTGTGTCTCTTCCTCTGTCTTTCAGTAACTAGAGGCAGAATCTCCAAATCTGTCTTGGAGTTTTGAATGGATGTGTTTAAATAAGTTATTGACACTTAAACATATTTATGGATTTAATCACTATTGTTGCAGTTGGATTAAAAGTCATTTAAACTGATAAAGTGGAATTGTAACCTATATGGACATCACTGGAATGTAGAGTTGAGTGTTGAGCTTCTCCCCACAGTGAAGAGATATGCAAAACCACTCAAGACTTTGAATGTTCTCAGTCAAGGAACTTTGGCTGAGCACTGCACAGGAAAGGGAGAGAAGTACAGGTAAGGAGAGGGCTGGTAGTGAATAAAAAAGAGATAAAGAAGTTTCAAAATAACTGTTTGCTGCATTTTTGAGAGAAAGTTAAAGGATTAATGTCACTTAATGAAAAATATGTTCATATTACCAATTTTACTAGAGACCATAGTAATTTCATCTCCAGCTGACTTCTGGTGATTTCAGTTTCTAAGCATTTTCCTTGTGCATGAACTGACTTCTTTTGGACTAAACTGAACTGAAAGACCAGCCCAAATGTACTCCAGCTTTGCATGAAATTTGTAGGTCCCAACCAAAGTCTTGGACCTGAAAACATGAATTTTTTTCTTCTGTACTCGGGAAAGTACTCCCTGAATGTGTGTTCTTCTTCACATTAGTGTAACTTAAAGCTAAATTTTAACTTTTTGGTCAAAAGAGACAACTGCTGACAATTTAAATCCTGGTCACATTTGCAGAAACACCTTTTATATCGAGCTGCAGGACAAGACCTTTTCCTCTTTTCCTCATTGGTCACCAGTTTTTTCCAACGATTCCTATATTTGTTTAGCTAGTGCAAAGCATCAGCTATATCCTGAAAATAGAATTAATAGAATGTGTAGGAGCAAAGCATATTGAATGGATTGCATTATAAAATTAGAGTTGCAAGAGTTACTGGGCTCTAATAGATATTACAGCCAGGTTTGAGGGAAGCTTCAGTCTTGAATTCACTAAAAGGCACAGTAAAACTTCATGCCCATTAGAAAATCCTCAAAATCCAACTGGACAGAGCATGCTCTGATGGTGAAGTGTATAGGCAGTAGATAACACAATAGTGGCAATGGAGAGAGGAAAGAAGCTCCTTTTCAGAGCGAGATTCCTTCAGACATAGGAGAAACCAACCAAAACACTGCTTGAAAGCTGTGCTAGCGTTGCTGGATCTCAAAGCAAGGACATGGGTGTTGCCTGGTAGTCTTTCCCCCGCAGTGCAAAGGAGCAACCAGAGAACAAGAGAAAAGTGGACAAAAGAGAGAAGAGAAAAGAGAGAAGTGGACAAAAAGCCAAGAAAATGTAAGCAAAGAGACCATGGCAATAAGCCAGGAAGGGGAGAGAGCCTGGCGTTTGGAGCGCTGTGTGGCAATTAGAGGTGAAGAAATTGCCTCTTTTCTGGCTCTGTTTTCAGGAAAACAAGACTGTGCACATATCCTTTGCACGGGGAGATGGCACACGAGACTCTGCACAAGGCTGAATGGAGGAAGGAGTTTGTTCTTCTTCAGTTAAGCCCTCCCTCAGTAGAAGTCACCCAAAAGAGTGCAGTAGCTGTAAACATCAGTTTTAAAGGGTAATGTGGGGGGAAAAAAAGGAAAAAGCATACATATGAATGCAATGTATGAAATTTATTTCCTGTGTAGGCTGTGGGCTCTAGCTCATGGCAAACCACTATTTCTATCTCTACCTGATGTTATTGCCACTGTACCAGGATCCATGTATATTAATGTGCTGGATCAGGAACTGGAGAAACGGAATTCTTTTCTGCCAGTTTTGCTTCAAAACCTTTCATGACTACCCCTCCATCAAGAAACCTGTACTATTTCAAATGCACATGAAAAACAGTTCTTGTTTTCCACCTACTTTGGCACTGAATTGTTAATAAATTGAGGAGTTAAGATTGCTGGACACTGTGCTACTTTAGGAAAAAATGGTAATTTTGTCCAAAGGAGAAGAAGTATTGACTCAAGAGTTGGTGATTACATACAAGATTTTTTTAAAAGGGAATTTAAGGCTTGAGAGGCTTGTATTTAATGAAAAATATCTGACACACAAACCACATTGGAAGCAAATTTAAAGTCTAGTGAAGTCAAACATATAAAGGAGCGCTTATGTATTAAAATAATAAGACATCTCTCTTAATTCATCTCCTCAATTAGTAAAATAAAAGGTAGTGAATTTTTCTGGAAGATATATTTCACATCAATGCTATTTGCTGTGACTAAAACTGACATATTTTTTATTTTTTCTATTATATTTCACACACTCATGTACGCAGAGCCTGTTTGGTTCCATCATCTTGTACTTCCCATCCAACACTGTTTGTGGACTGTGTGTTTCCAGAGCCTGAAATCTGGCCAGGAAACAGAGATTCTAAATAGATGTCATTAATAACTACAATGATACTAAAAAATACTGGTGGCCAAAATACCTGGTCAAAAAGATACTGCCCACAACTAAAGGAATAAAAATGTTCCATGCCCAAGAATTTTAATTAGATTTTCCTGGGAAAACTGAATACCCTCAGGGTTTTGTGGCGATCTCTTGGTTTGTTTTTAAAAATGTACATGGTTTTCCATTTTGTTGTTTCAACTCATCCTTGTATGACTAAACCAATGTTTTGGTTTTTCCATGTTGTATTGCACCAATCTCAAGGAAACTTAGACCAGTACAGCCACAAGAACAGGGGAATGCCAGAGGGCACTGGGTGTTGTTCCCATCCATCCCACTGAAGCAAGCCACCAAAACAGGCTGAAAAAATCAAGCCTTACTCTCCCTCCCATGCTCTGCTGGCTGTAAGGCAGTAGGAGGCAAAGGGAGAAGCCAAGACTGCTTGTTTGCTGAAGACATGTGGCTGCAGAGGTTAGAACAGAAGAGGAGCTCTTCAATTAGTTGTGTTGCAGTAGAGCCAATCATGGAGCAGGACCCCATTGAGTCAGTCACCATACAATCGTGGAACAAAAGCAGCAATCCTTGAGCTTTCCTTACCCAGTAATTCACCCCCCTTTAAGGGATGGGGATTTGCATATTTATGGTTGGGAAATAATCATGTTTTAGTCCATTGGAGCCTGTCCTGTTACGAGTGCACAGGGGGGTTGTGTAGATGGGAAGAAAAGAATCAGTGTTACAGTGACCATGCACTGCATCCAGCCCTTTCCTCTGACTGAGGCAACTGCACTTCATTTTATAATAATTATTGAGCCCTGGATTTTTCCCTATTTTTCTCAGCTTCAAGTAATTTTTTTGACGAGCCATAGTAGCATCCTGTCTTCATCACAAATGAAAGTCAAATAAACCATGCTCTAATTCTCCCAGCCAGAGGGAGGATCTGTGACAGCAACTTCTTCCATATGCTTATTTTCTATTTTCAACTCTTATTTCATAAATAACAGGCTTTCAGAATTGCTCCCTCTATACTGCCCAGCTTTAGTAGTTGCATGTCTACAGCAGTGGACTTGCATCCAAAACTAGAGTCAGAGCATTTACAAAAGAAGGAGGCAGTTTAAAAAAATAAAAGAACATGAAATACCATTGAAAAATGCAAGCTTTGCCACTGTAGACACTTAAAAACCACAGCTCTGCATATCCAGATTTATCCTGCCATGGCACTGGAAAACATCTGTGTTATGCCACAATATCCAGGGTTACTTGGGTCATAGGTTTTCCTGAAAGCACACTTCAAGGAGCACACACCTACTCAGCACTTACACAGCAGGGTGCCAGGCTTGGCATTGACACAGATGTGAGTTTCCTGTTATTAGTGCGAGATTACAAGCCCTCAGCGAGTAGGAAGGAGCAGACAACAGAGGAAAGGAGATGGTCACCAGAGACAGAAATAGCTTATGTTTTTTGGAGGATCTCTGCTGCCAACTGATACCATGGTAGGCCATGTACCTGGTCAGACCACCACGGCCACTGCCCACAGTGGTCCTCACTCCTCAGGAAGGCCAGGGCTTCTGTCAACATGGTCAATGCTCATTATTATTATTTATACTAATAAAGACCAAATGCAGAGACAATTTTCTTCTGATCGGCTATTTGTTGCTACCAGTTCCACAATGCCCCTGCTGCCCAGCCCCAGCTCCTCAGAGACAGCCAGGGTTGGGAGATTGCCTGGGAAATGCGGTAGGAAGAGCCAGGCATGGTCATAGCAAACCCAGAACGATCACAATTTCTTCTAGAAAAACCATACCTTCTGCCCTAGGAAGTAATTGAGAGGAATTTGTACCTTTTTTGAATGGAAGGCCATGTACAAAACATTCATAGCCTGATACACCTATGTGTGGACTGCTCATCAAATATTTGATTAGACATCGCTGTCTTTTCATTGTCTATCCATCTGTAATTGGAAGACAACCAAGCTACATTTGCCAGGTAAGATTCATGCTAAGCTGTTGACTCGAATCTGTTCACAGAAGCAAACAGCAAGTGCCAGAGCCTGAAGTGGAGAGGGAGACTGCAGAAATACAGTGGGGAGAAGATAAAAAGCTTTTAGCAATGCATTGTCAGATAAGCTCAGGAAATCACACAGATACACATCTTTCAGCACAACATGTTATAGTCTAGGTGGCACATCAGAAGCAAAAAGAAAATCAGCCTTGAAGATCTCAGTACTGCAATAACTATTTTTAGCTGTCTGGCACCCTGAGGTGCCCATAGCTTTGCACTGGATATAGGGGTGCCCCTAAATACAGCAGAGCTGTCCAGCCTTCTGATTTTTTAAGAATTCATTGCCTACTAAAACAGAAAGTCCTTAGTGAAGGTGTAGGCTCCCAAAGAGAGGACTGAAACCAATTGGTATCACTGCAGGGCTGTTAGTTTCTCATTGCCTGTGCCCTGGACAATCACCTGATGGGTCCTTCAGCGTTCACAAAGGACACAGCTGAGTGCTGTGCCCTGAGCAGTGCAGGAACAGCAAAGGACCAGCTGATATTTCTGTACCACTCTGGGGATGGATGCTCTCAAGTGCCCAAGCCAATCACCAGTGCATGGATAACAACCTGGATTAGCTCTCCAAGCCCTGAGCAAAGGAACCATGCTCTCTCTTATGGATTACCAAAAATTTATCTAACTTTCCAGTGGTTTGAACTTCCCTGGACATGTATTTAGACATGCAGGGAATGTGTTATCAATAGAAGAAAAGTTCCTCCAACTTCAGGAACCCTCAGAGCTCATTTAAAATAAAATCAAATGCATGGATTGGCTAAAGTTTCATTAAACGTGTCCAATGACAGTTAACAGATTCCGTTGGTGTTTAATGCTTTTTGTGGATTCCTGGATGCCCCTTGCACGACTGTTTACAGAGCTTGGCCTCAAGCAGGTATAGTTTGCTTACATTTACAGATAGGTTTTATGAGCATTTATTACCTGTGGAATAAATTCTTGTCTCAAACTAGGAGTTCTCTGTGCTAGGCACTGTACAAGGAACAGGAAGACAGCTCCTACTCTGATCTTCACTTCCTCCCTTCTGGTTTGGTTTAAATGTGACCATTTATCATATGAAACCAGTCCTAGAAATACCATGTATTTCCTTCTTCCATCTTACTGCGTACCCAAAATACATCGAGGAACCTCTCAAAACCTGAGCCTCCTCTTGAGTGTTAAAAGCACATTCTCAAATACTTTGTCTGGACTTGAAATATGTTTAAGTGGCAAAGTCCATGTGGGGAAGAGACAACATACTTAGTTCATGATAAATTAACTGGAGTCAAGGCAAATCTTCAAGGCCAACACATTCTGCCTCTCTTCAACAGCCTGAAGACAGGAACAGGGTTTTGCACAGGACATGGGATTTCCCAAAAGGCCAATCTGATAATCTGTGGGCTCAGACACCTTTTCCCAATGTGTCTGTTCTCAGATGGTATGACGTGAGTCCAACCAACTGTGCTCACAACTTCAGAGCCCCACATCAATGCCTACAGACAGCTGGGTTATACAAACACAAGTCTGATTCAGACACAGCACATACAAAACAACGACCTCTCCCCACCGCCTGAAAGGAAGAACAACGATAAACACTCTCCTATGCTCTGACTACAAAACAACACCTGACAAGACTTCACCCTTTGGTTACTATGAAAATATTCTGGATGCAAGGCTTCCCTCTAGTGGAAAATCCACGAAGTTTTCATTAGGAGCTGCAGTTTAAGCCACGGAAAAACAAGGACCAAAAGCACATATGATGTTGCTGTTTAAACAGTCAGTGGCGAGTGTGTTCACACATGACAACGCGATTATGCTTGAACTTCCTGTGTCACATAACGCTTGACCTCTTCCGAGATGCTACAGCTGAAGAGATGTGAGAAACTGCCCCTTTCACTCTAATTGCTAATTCAGGACTAAACTTATGCTATCTATCATGTATTAGGTCAGGGCTTTCCATTAGGGCCTGGGGTTTGGGAAAAGCTTATTTTCTATGATGAGAAGTTTGTCAGCCTTGGGGTACACATGCCTGCCCACCTGTAGAAACAAGAGAAGTAAAGAGAGGGTACTTGAAATGAGATAGGGCAGGACTCTATGTGAGATTAGATGCTGCGTCAATGAGTTCTCTTGACATTTATGCTGTTAACACAATTTGGTTTGTGCAGGGATCAGAGACAGGGATTTTAGAAAAGCCACAACAAACCAGCTCAAAACAAAGCATTTTCAAAGATCCAGAAAACAAGACAGGTAGGTAAATAAATGTACTGTAATTAATAGCAATCAAAATCAATGCATCCATAGCTTGACATCCAGACTATGAAGGAATTTTGAAGGCGTTGCTAAGACTGGTGAAGAGCAAATGAAACCTAATTAACTTACAGAGCAAGAGCCCATAGCAGAATACTTCACACAATCACAGGGGTGCTACACGAATGCAAAGACCAGAGAGTATCTACTGGGGGGAGGCAACACACCCAAGATCAAGGCAGAACTGTGTCCAAGCCTTGTTGTTGCGCACATATCCCAGTGGTGTTAGTCCTACGTTCACTACGTGCTTAGGAAGCACTGCTGCGACTACTGTCGTTCTCAGCTCCTCCTAACAGACCCTGAGGGAGGGGACAGCCACAGTGGATCCAGACAGAAATGCCAAGCCACACAGACAGATTCCGGCACCACAGGTGCAGCATTTTTGACACCCTGCTAGTCAGCATGGATAAATCCTGAGCCACAATAGCTGACAGCACTGGCACAGCATCCCAAGCAGCAGCAACACACCTGCACTGCAATGGAGGAGGAGCTGCCCTGCCTCAGGTCACTGCTGCCACACTTCCCCTGCACTAATTCTGGCCATTGCCTGATGAACTCATTAACCACCAGAAATCAGAGTGGTCAAAACATAAACATTTCTATCAGTTCAACAAGCTGAATATAGCTCTTCTCTCTGAACAATCTAATGCTGCCAGCCTTGTTGAGATGTTTAAACAAGGTCCTTTGCTCTACGTGCAGCCTTGTGCTGCATTTTCGTATTTTCCTTCTGCCTGGACACCTCAAGGTACCAGCAGGTTGTTAGCATTACACAGCATGCCCTACCCACCTGCAACAAAGATGAAATTTGGAGGAGATCAGATTGCCAAACATCTGTTACCCCAAGAAGTTCACACCTGCAACAGCCCTGAGGAAAACTCTGCAAGCTGCATGCCTCCAGTTCAAAGGGAAAACCAAACCACAGGCTGAGTGACAGAAGACTCACTTTTCAGAATTCTCGTAAGTTCCTACACTTCTTAAGTCTAGATATCAAAACTGTTCATCTACATTCTCAAGGAATCCACTGCTGAAAAGGTACCCTGAGTATTTTTGCTGAAGTCTGAGTCAGTGTCAAGCTAAACAGCACAGGATTTGATGAGCAGTCCTATCTAGAGCGCCACAGCCCTCTTTTGAAGGCCTGAATTAAACCTCTAGCAATAGAAGTGCTATCACTAAAAAAAGACCGAAGACACTGTGTCACTTTGTGTCTTCACCATATGCAGTAGATGCTCAGGTGCTGCTGAGCCAAAACAATCCCATTATGGTCCATTACCTTTCCTTGCCTGATACATCTTTGAGCAAGTTGTTCCAAAGCAAACGGCACATGGTGAATACATAAGCCAAAAACACATCACCATTTCTCAGGGTAGTGTGCTACCATCATAGAATCACAATGATTTGGGTTGGAAGGTACCTACCTTAAAGACCATCCAGTTCCAACCCCCTGTCATGGGCAGGGACACCTTCCACCAGACCAGGCTGCTCAAAGCCCTATCCAACCTGGCCTTGAACACTTGCAGCTGGGGCACCTACAGCCTCTGGGGGCAACCTGTTCAAGTGCCTCACCCCCCTCACAGTAAAGAATTTCTTCCTGTTATCTGATCTAAACCTACTTGATTGCAGTCTGAAGCCATTACTATTCAGAGAAAAACATCGCAACCTGCTAAATAGTCATTATTTTTTTCTTAACTACTAACAGAGTTAACATTAAACCAGTGAATGTTCCAACTCAACAGAAAAAACCCCTAATGAGAATGATGGGTTAAAGTTTGATGTCCATAAATATGCAAAAATTCCAAACCAAAGGCAAGTGTGTACAAAATAATTTATTACAGCATAACATATGTTGGCAATATTTTACAGTGAATTTTCCATTCAACAATTTTTAATCTAAACAGATGACACACAAAGGAGAATTTTAATTAGAACAATTTATTTGTCTTAATAAAATCCCCTCTTCATGAACTGGTATTTGCCTTTGAGGGGCTAGTTAATATTACTGAAATTATTTACATTGCAGTGAAATAAAAACAAACCGAGATTGAATGATTCCATTACAGTTTCCAGAAAACAGATTTTCTGTACAAGCCACAGTATAATTATGTTTTGATAGCAGTTCTTATAGAATGTAAAGCTGTCATGTGATATGTAGCCATTTTGTCTAGCAATGCTATGCTTTAAATAGGTATATTAGATTTAAACTTCCATTCTGATGTGTTGTATATTTAATAGTTAATGCACCAGAATACAAAGTAAGAAAAAAGTTCATTATGATTTGTAGTCAGCCTCTTTGTGCTCCCTTAAACAGTTTTAAAATGTAAAACGTACTTCTCACATACTGTTTTGCCTTGCAGCACCTACAGCAATAGTATTTAGGCAGGAGAAGTTCTGGAGTATTGGCCATAAGTAGACAACTAAGACTTTTAATGGAGGTAATACAGCACCCCCAGCAGGGAGTTTTTATGATGTAGAGAAAAACTGTACTCCCCATTACTGTACCTTCTGCATTTGCCCAAAATTGGAGCAGCTTTTTTCAACCTAAGTGTCAATAGGTGAACAGACGGGGAGAAACCAGAAGGAAGAAGAGGAAGGGGGAGATGGAACAAAGGACAGACAACAGTATTCAAATTCATTATGTCTTCTCAGGGAATTGCTTCAGGGTATTAAAACTTTAAAATGTTAAACTGACCACAAAATTAAGGAAACAATAACTATGGAACACAAGGTAGACGGAGTAGTTTTTTAAAAGCCTTAGATATTTGTTGTTTTGGTTTTTTTTATACAAACCTAATCTTCATATCTGTCAACACTGGTTCCATATAAGACACACACCTGACAAAAACATGCAACCCCCCAATGCTTTCATAGTTGCTGTGCTTCAAAAGAAACCAAACTGACCAAAGATTAAAAAAAAGAAATCCAACCAAAACAACTCAGGAAAAAAACCCCTAAAGAGCAGTAAAGACAAAGAGGGCAATTCAAGCAGCACTTCAGTCTTAATCTGCTAAAAACTCTCAAATGATAATTTATTAACAAGATATGTTCACATATATCTGTATATGTAACAACACTTAAGTGAAAGCAGTCTTTAACATCCATATTATTGTGAGGGAGGGCTGATGAGTTTTTAAAAGACTTAAACCTGTACAAGTATAAACATGAAAAATGCTGATTAAAGATGTTTACATAAACATTGGCAGTTTTCATTGGGAGGAAAAAAAACCCTAATAGCATACTCCATTTATCTATCCAAATATTTTGTTTTAGACACCTGTTAAAGATATTAAAATACAACCTGGAAAAGTAACCCTGATCTGTATCCAGCCAGCATGTAATGAGAGTCAGAGTTTCATATACATGTGTGCATGTAGGTATACACACACAAGGGGGCTTGCACACCCTACTTCAGATTTCATTGGACAGCAAATCATGGTTAATGGCCGTGTGGTTCACAGATGCAATGCTGCTGTTGTCCTCATTTGTGGCAGGCATGAAGGCAGACGTAAAAGGAAACAGTTTATGACATGCTGCTTGATATTCTTCACACTGAGCGTGGCAGCTTCCAAAACTGCCATCAAGCAATGCCTCAAAAACCTTTGTTAATGTCTAAAGAAACAAAAGTAACAGTTAATAAATGCAATTCACAATTGTTTTATTACTAAAGGCACATAGTGTTAAACAATACTAGTCTGAGCAAACAGGTTTCTTTGTTGGTATTCACAGATCTTTTACTTACAGGAAAAATTTGAAACCTTGTTCTTTCAAATAGTAATTTATCATGATAAATGAAGCATGCACATTATCCTGCATTAAGTTATACACTATTTAAGATCCCACACATTTGGGGGCTTTATATACTGTATCTTTTACCTTCACATTTTTGTCTCTCATGTTTTTATCCAATCTAGTTGCAACAGCAATTGCTTTTTCTTGTCTTGATTTGTCCAGGAAATACATCATCTTTGCACCTTATCACAAGACAAAACCCACAATGTTTAGTTTTCCTAAATGCCATACTGCATATACAGACACACAGAACTCCAAAACTTATACATAAATGTGAATTAGACTTCTTACAAGTTTTAATAAAACACATCTTCCTCCCTTATTTGTAACTGAAAACTAATGAAACTAAAGCCATTTTGAAATTTATTAGAAGCATAAGGATTGAATAATACAGGAGACCTGCTCCTGCAGAAGTGACATGCCTCACTTGACTGACAGGTCTTCAAAAAAGAAAAAACATCAATGTACTCAGTGATGACAAACTCTTCAAATCATCAGGCTAAATGGAATCCATCCAACAAATGTAGAAGCGAGTAATTCTCAGAGACACACTGAATTCTTTTCAGAAATACTGGAGGTAAGTGAGCAGTAGTTACTAAACAACTGTGAAACATGGCCCAGTAAAAGTTCAGGCCAGTCCATGTGGCAGAATGCAGGGCCATGGCCGCTAACCTGGAGCTAAGGACACAGCTTGGGTACAAGGAAAGTGCAGTGCAAGTTTGGTGCTTCGCCCGGACTACATCTGTGGAAAGGAAAACACTGCACTATGTAACTATACAGCTTCTTGGACCACAAACAGTTTATCAAAACTGGTCTGGGCATCTCTGCAAAATTCTGCTCCTCTTATCACAGCTGCCTTAATTTAAAATCTCATCTTAATGAACACATAGGCATTTCATGTACTTCCTTTTGCCCAAATACAAAGGCCAGACCCACCCCACTACGCAATCTACTGCAAAAACCAGAAAGCTTAATCATTTTACTGGAAAAGTTAAAACCCCACACTATGGATGTTTTGACTGTCTTTTGTTTTTGCTAAACTAATTTCCCCAATTCTTAGTTTTCCAAATTAAATAACTTTTTCTAGTTCTTACTGCTTTTTGTAGGTTTCAGAAAATAAATTGCTAGACTCAATGTAGAGCCATTATTGCACAAAACACTTATATTAACCTAGTTACTTTTGCTTAAAGTTAGGGAGGCTATGGTACAGAAATTGGAAAGAGGTTAGTTTTTTACTGGTAATTTTATGCTGAGGAAACACTCATTTGTGCTCTCAGACTTAGGGTTTGCATCTTTCAGACCTTCACATTTGCAAACTTTTAATTAAAGACAACTCTTCAAGAAACTTAAAGATTGGACAGTAGGTAAGTCAGAAGACTGACACACAGATGAAGTCCTAAAGCTACCAAGAACCTCTTCAGTGACTGTACTGTTTTCCATAACAGTGGAGGACCAGAAAATAAAATCTGTAAAGTAGCCAGTGAGATGCTCAACAATGACAAGAGTGGAAGAATACATCTGTAAGAACTGGGAGCAATTGACTTCTGAGGTATCTGTACTTCTCAAATCTTGAGCCTGCTTGCAGGAAAGTGGTGCAAGTATTTCTCTCAAAATGCTGTCCCGAAACACAGACCTCACAGAAGCCAATGGAAGTTTGTGGTATTCTAGCTAACCTTCCTTTAGGAGAGATGAGCAATCCTCTGAAGCTAACTTTTTCCAGTTATTCTGGACAGACCGTGGGTAACTTTTAAAGACCAGGTGAGGTTAGCACTAAGGACTTTAAGTACCTGATAAAATTACACTTGCTTTTGTTTCTTAACTGCTGGAAATGCATTTTGTTCTCTACTAGCTTATCAAATCACATCAGTTTTTATTTCAAAACTTTCTGTACTCATTCAATTCCGATTTAGCTCCAGCAGCTACTCGTGGCTCTTCTATATAAATAGTGTCTGAGTGTCATATTCCAACATTTTCATTGCTGACCATGAAGCAGAAAAGCAAAAGCTGCATAATAAATTCATCATGGTACTTTTATTGATGCTGTTGCTATGTGACAAAGTTATGAGAAGGAACAGAGACATTCCAGCTGAAAAGAAAACAGGGAAAAGCACTTGCTTATAGATACAGGATTTTGTTTTATATTTTCCGATACTTCAAAAAGTAGAAGCTGCAACATGAAGAATGACAGTGCTTCAATACTTGAATAATCTGTGGTGATTTGACTGCACTTTTTGAAAGTAAGGAGCAAGTTCCTTATGCATCTAATAAAAAAGTGAAGTACATTAAAAAAAAAAA
>VZRL01003881.1:954577-1056042 GCA_013397895.1 Origma solitaria | reverse complement strand
CCCCCCCGAATAGACATGCAATTTTCAATTTTCTGGCTCATTGGAATTTATGTATGAATTCACAGAATGATTTGGATTGGAAAGAATCTTAAAGACCATCTAGTTCCACATGCCCTGCCACTAGCAGGGATGCTTTAGACTGGACGAGGTTGCCCAAACCCCATCCAACCTGGCCTTGCAGACCGCAGATAAAGATTCTGGATATACAGCACTTAAATCATCTCCTTTTCAAAAGCATGAAAAAGTTTAACAAACCTGATAGCTGATGCTGAATGGAGGTAGCGTTGTGTTTGAGAAATTCTTCATTAAAACTCTCCAAGTTTTTATTAACAAAGATTTTCTGCATTTCTTGAGTTAGGACCTTGTTCACAATTTCTGGGAGGTTACTATGGTCAGATACTAGAAGATGAGAGAGGGAGAGAGGCAAAAGAGAGGAGTGAGAGAAGCAAAAAAAATGCCATTTAAACAACTGTAGATAACACTGAAATCACAGACATCACTGCTAAAAGTCCCAGTTTTAAAATTTGCACACAGAAACACAAAGATCAAAATGTGTCAACACAAGCATTGCTGATGCATTTAGACAGGAAACATTCATAAAGGGTGCCCTGTCGTGTAAACTTTCTATAACAGGTTCGCCACACACATCTCCTCCTGTATCCTGAATCTCTCTCCTGTATCTGCCACTTATTTTCTTAAAACTTAAGGTCTTCCAGGATCCTTAGAATACTCACTTTTCTGTGAAATCTAGCCAAAATGAGTTGGTGGGTCCACCTGGTGGATTAATGGAGGAAGGAGTATAATATAATACATACACAGTACACTGGGTAGCACAGCCTGTGTTTTCTTTGGTATTGCCATGGAAAAAAAACTGTTTGTTTTTATTTTTCTCGGTATCAGTTTGTGTTTCAAGAGTATACATCACAAAAAATATGTAATTATGTCCCTGTAGAATGTAACTTGTATTTTTATAATTACATACTTCCTACACACATACCAGCTTTAGAGAATTTAATCAAGCACTCGTGTAGCCATGGGTTATTACTGTTGATAGCAAAAGCTCTTTTGACAGACTGCAACATTAACAGAAACTTTCCTGTGGGAAGAAAAAAAACCAAGTATTAGGAAACCAAAGATTACAAATACAGAACCTTTTCCTCTTCATTACCAACTACTGTTTTCCTAAGTAAATCTAGTACAAATATTACAAACATCAGTTTCTACAAAGAATTAGAATGGACGTTTATTTTTCTATTAAAATTGCTTAATAAAACAGAAGTTCTTACTGCTCAAACTCCAGCAACACTGCACAGATGTTACCATCTATTTACCTTTGTTTTCCTCTAAATAATTAAAGATGACACCACAAACACCTTTCCACAGTATGAGTATATACTACAACATACTCTGCTCTCAGGGATTTTTTGTTAAAGGGTGACTAAACAAAAACACTATTTACCCTATTATTGCTAGATACGATGCAAACCTCAGCTTCAGTCAGATGCAAACCTCAGCTTCAGTCAGGTAAGTATTTATTCCAGATAATTTTCCACTACATTTGGGTAACACAGGCTGCACAGAAGGATTAAAATTTTGTAGAGCAAAAATAAAATTAAGCAGTACTTTACCTTTTCTAAAGTATATTTCAAAAGCTAATAAATGTGTTTCTATATCATCTCCAATAAGATTCTTAAGTGGTATAAGGAACTTAATGGCTTCTTCTAATGGATTTTCTACCTGTTTCAATAAAAGAACAGTGAAATTGACAGCTTAAAATGAATGTAAAATAAAACCCATCAGTAACAGTTTCTCTTATTCAGAGCATTTAAATAATCAGAAGTCAAAGGTGAACTGAAGCTAGCTTTCTGAATTAAACTGAACCATAACATTTTTATTTAAACAGCAAGATTTTTAAAAGAGTTTACTCATCATTTCATGTTGACAAAGACAGTATCATTGTTAACTCTGGCACTGCGTGTGTACTCAGCATCGTAATTTAGCATTTAGGAAGCAATTAAATACAACCACCTTAGACAACAAGCTTGAAGTTACTGTGACAAAGGAGGTAGTTCTTTGTGCTTAGAGAAATATTGGCTCATGTCTTCAAACTTTGTAAACTGCAATAATTTCTGTTACTTTCTCCTATTCACTGTATGAAAACAAGATTTCTTCAGGCAAAACACATCTTTTTGTTCAGTATCTATTTTACCGAAGTATGGCCTACTGTTTGGAAAAAACCACCCGGAATTAAGGAAAGTAACAATATTAATGTAGAACTCGGATTTACTGAGAAAAAATACTTTTCTTTAGTGTGAAAAGAGGTAGAACACAAAAATGGTTTTATAAAAACACCTATATTCTTTTAGGAGAATTTGACAGCAAACTCATCTTACAGGCTTTTTTATTATAATCACATGAGTTTAACATGAAAGACCATGCTAACCCTTTCCAGTTTTTCAGGAACCAGCTCTTCCCTGGGTCCGCTAGTTTCCTCCTCCTCTTCATCTCGCTTTTTCTTTTGATTTTTTTGCTGTCGTTCTCTTTCTGCATGCTTTCTTTCTTCTTCAAGTTTTGCTTTCTTCTGTGCTCTTCTCTGCTTACTAAGCATTTTCTTCAACTCTTTGGCTGAGAGATTTTCTACAGATTAAGGTAACAGACAACATATTAATGAAGTATTTAATTCAAAATCTTGTTTCTCTCAAACAACTCAGACATGTCATTATGCTTCTCCCCGTCTCAAAATGGCAAACTTTTACACTAATTTTCGTAACTACCAACACTACACAGGCCAACATTGCTGCTAGATTACAATTTACAGCCTAACACAACACTTGATCTTGCATAGTTTCTCTTACATGGCTGTTACAGAAACCTCAATGATTTCAAAGGTTACCTACATAAAGTTGTTACATCTGTCACAGTTAATGAAAATGAACTATTAATACTAAGCTAGCATACTGACTGTAGCTCAGCTTGCTTCTAATGCCATCTAGAAAGATCCAGATGGATATACACTCCATCTGAAAACATGCTAAACTTGCTGTTTTTCATTAAAGTGTCTGACAATATACAGCCACGATAACTGCAATAATTTCATGCAAATGCCATGGGATAACTAAATGGAAAAGATCAGTTTAGCCATAATAATACTGCAGCTTCCACTCTGTTTACTGTGGTGTTTCATTGAAAACAGAATTTTTGCTAAATGTGGCAAGGCACAGAATAATGGGCTCCCAAGGGACTAACACATCTTTTTTGCGGCTATAGCACCATGACTTCTCTGCTCAGGACATCCACCCTTCTGACATAGGAAAGCAAGTCTTCTTTTTACCCCATCCACACAGCGCTGCCTTCTCCCACAGATAAGCCTCCTGAATCTCAATGAAGAGCAGGCAAATGAACTAACATGACTTCTTAGATGCCACCCACCTTTATATCTACGATATATTGCCATCCTCTGTCACACACTGATCTTACATTGTATACAGAAACGAATTGAAGTTGGAGAGAAAAAAGATGCAAGTTCAACTGTTCAAATATGCATCTTTTTATATGTACTTCATTATACATAGGGAGGTATAGAAAAACTTATTATTCACCTCTGAATAAACGTAATATTGTATTTTCAATATTAAGTGGCATTTTTGTTTTAGCTTGCCTTTCTTCCCCATGTCAAATATTCTTCCCTTTACAAAGAACTAGACATTAATTTCACTGCTTTAGTCAACAGCCACTGCAGTGCTGACAGTAGCTGCAATTCCACTAAAGGAGAAGCAACTATTTATCTTTAAGTAAAAATAAATCTGAAATAATTTGTCATTGAATCCTCCGATTTCCAAACCACATGCCCCTGGATTCCTAAGAAAGTCTGTTTTCCACTTAATGCTAGTTTAAAATAATTTTCTAAATGTATTGATATTGCTAATACATTTACCCATGTATTCTTCGGTCCTCAAGTTATGTGAAAAGTGGCAAAACTTAATGCGGTAGTAACTAGTGTTATGATGTAATAAATTAAATACACTAGATCAAAATTAAATTCTTACAATTCAGACTGCTTTTCCACAAAATCTAACCATTGCCTTATAATTCAGTAGTTAATAATATTTATCTAATGGCTGAACTGAATCTGATTTAAATGCTCTAAAATGCCACTCTTCCCCAAGTACTCCAACTACAGCTAGGTTCATTCATGTTCCAGTTGTACAGAGTGATGAGGTGTGAACAGAGAGAACTGCAGTATGTTATCTATGATCTCTTTTCAATTACCGTGAAAGGAAAAACTTGTGTTCTATTTACTCTGCAACATATATCTTACTTAATAAGCTTTTACACATGTCATAGACACAAAAGCCTTCATTAAAGTGTAGATACCTGAATTCACTTCTTGTTCTTTGCTTTCATTGGTAAGAGGATTATCATGGAGCTTCAAGTAGATTTCAATTGCTGATCGAGCAGCCTTGAAGTAGAAGGCATGTTTCCTGAGCACATCTTCTAATCTCAAAAGGTCTACATAGGCACGAAGAGTCATCTTTCTCATGCAGTATGTGTGGAAGTCAAATTGATCATCTGTTATCTCAAAAAAATGCTTCAAGAAAGAAAAAGAAAACCACCCTCATATAGTCATCCTTTACTCAGTCTACTGTTTATTAGGTAGAGGTGAATAAAGTTACAACTGATACTATTTACAGGCAGTATTTAACAGGTATAGAAATATCCTTATAATACTGACTGTTCAAGAGAACCAATCAGTAGGGAAAAATCTCAGTTAACAATGCCTATAATGTGATTATTCAAAGACTTAGGCACTCTAAAAGCCAACTGAAATGTGACTGTTCTGATTAAAACAATTGCCAAAAGACAGCATAAAGTTAATGTACGAAAAGCTGCATAGTTAGGAGACATGGTGTGTTATATTGAATCCTTTTCACTTCAATAATAAGTCTTTCACGTAATAGCTAGAGAAAACATCTTACCTGTTACAATAAATCATCAAGTATTAACCTGCTTTTAAAAGCAATTATACTAGAAGTCTTATATGCTTCTAGCATACAAAACTGTGCTGATTACATCAACAAATATCTTCACTGGTGTATGAGAAATACTGGGGAAGCAATGGATGGTGTTCGCACCTACTTACCCTTTCTACCTCATGACATTTTTTCAAGGCATCGCCGTACTTCCCTAGCCTTTGATAAGCTGCGGCACATTCAGTTTGGAACCACATACACTGCATCTCATTAAGGTTCTCCATAGCAGAAGTTCCTTCCTGAAATAAGCATCATTATGAGGTTTTACTGCTGTAATTTACCAGCTGTGTCTTTCAGCTATGGCTGGAGCAAGCAATCAACCCTTCAACTACTTGGAATACAACAGGAAATGACAAGCACCCAGTGACCGAGAATAATATTTGTGATATTCTGTGCTCCCCCAGAGAGAAAGGAATAGATTGAAATTATTAAAAAACCCAATTATCTGAAGTTAATGTCTCAACAGGTTTTTAAGATCAACTCATGCTTGTACACACAGCCTCACTTCAACACTCACTCAGAAAACAATATTATTTAAAATAATTCCTTAAGTTCAGCAAACAATTTAGCTGGCTTTTTCCATATCAGGTAAGTGGCATCCACCAGCCTAAAAACTCATTGCTTTATCATGTAGTATGAGTAATTGTATGTTTCTTAGAACTTGTTTGTCTAAATAAGTAAAGTTAGATTTATACTTGATATTTTGACAAGAAAAAAAACATAGGATTGAGACTTAATAGTTTTAATGCTCTAGACTGAGAATAAATGAACTGGAAAAACATTCCACATATCATTAGTATTAGTCATCACATTTTCAGAACAGTCTTTATAGCAGAAAAAAGACCCAGTTACACTCACAACATTTAATTACTGAGGATGAGATTTATCCTGTCTTTCCAGATCTCTATAATAAAGTTCTGTCTTTCTTGCTTTAACACTTCGGACATGCAATCATGATTAGTTTTAGTAATCAAATTTTCAATCATTCCTAGAAATACCTAGAAAGCTTGAATCCAATTTCAAGTGTTATCACACCTAAAATTAAAAAGAATGAAGGAGCCTAATTTGTTTATGTGCTCCAGGATATGCCACCACATAGCTGCGTTCATGTTTAGTTACATAAATTATATGAAAATCTGGTATTTATTAATCCAAAAATTGTTCAATGTCAGAAAAATAGAATTTAAAGTGCTTATCCCATCTTTTAAGGATAGACTTTAACAAAATTTCTGCGTGTAATACTAGCTTATAGGAAGGAAATATGCAAGTCTAAGTTAGTTTATCTTAATGCTTAATAATAATGAATACAGTACACACTCCTGCACAGCTAGATCACATGGTACTCACAGGAAACAACAAGGTATCTATCAAAAGAATTTCAAAAGCGGTATTTGGAAGTATGGCAATAAACATACTCCTGGACAACTACCTTTGAACAACCATTTTTTCCAGTATTTACTGGGCCTACACAGCAGGAATACTGCATCTATCTCTGGGGTCCCCAGCACAAGAGGGACATGGGCTTATTAGAGCAGATTCACAGCAAGGCCATGAAAAACCCAAAGGCTGAAGCACCTGTCCTGTGACAAAAAGCTGAGAGAGTTGGGATTCATCCTGAAGAAGAGCAGGCAGCCTCCAAGGAGACCTTACAGCAGCCTGCCAATACATACAGAAGTTTATAAGACAGACAGGAAGGGACTTTTCATCAGGGTCAGTAGCAACAGCACAAGGAGCAAAAGTTTTAAACTAAAAGAGGGCAGCTTTAGACTGGATGTAAGGAAAAAATCTTTACTGTGAGGACGTGGCAATACACTGGATTATAGTTGCCCAAGAAAGCTGTAGGTGCCCTGTCCCTGAAGTGTTCAAGACTGGGTAGGATGCAGCTTTGAGCAACCTGATTTAGCCAAGGATGTTCATACTTGTGGCATTGAACCACTCCATATTTAAAAGGCCCTTTCCAGCACAAACCGTTCTATGATTCTATGTAGTTCCTTACCAAGTGTAAGAGCATTATAACAAAAATGGATATTAACAAAATATATTTGATCAAAAGTTATGAGTTAAAAACAAACCACCAAAGGCAAGTAAAACATCTCTTAATTAAAGCAATATACTTGCCCTTGTGAATTTAGAGCACATCTCCTCTGCATCCTTCACCATATTTGCTCGCAGCATGTATTTAGCACATTTAGAATTGATAAATCTGTCTGCAGTATCCAAAGACTGTGCTTCATCCATCCATTTGGCAGCTTCCTTGATGTTACCTACATGCTGTTAGGGATGTAGGTAAATAAAAATAATAAATTAAATAGTTTTTAAAAATTAATTAAATGATTTTAAAAATTATAAAAAAAAATAAATTAACTTTCAGTTGAAGCCCACTATTGACCAGCTCCTGAAATCTGTATTTGTTACTGGTATTTCTCCATCAGAACTAAAAGCCAGTGTTGTTCTCACTCCCCCCACTCCCAGATTTTTTTCAGAATTACAATTTGCTGTAAGTTGTGACTGGCTTTGCAAAACCCAAATAAAAGGGTTTTAATTTTCTTCCTGACAAAACAGTGCCCAAAAAGAAAGCCACATGCAAATTGATGCCCATAACCATTGCTAACAGAAATATTACCGACACATTCACACCGGTTTAATGGGTTGTTTTTCTCTTTTTTTAAATAACCTAGGTACTCCACATGCCCAAAATCCCTTTTTACCTTGTAAATTTTTGCTTTTAAATAGAATAGTTCTATTAATGTTGGAGTGCTTGCAATTGCAGCATTAATGTAATCCAAGGCCAAAGAGCACTGGCCAAGTTTGTCAAAGTGCTGTGCCAGGAAATACCGAACCCAAAGCAGTGTTGTTGGGGGCTCTTTCTCTCCATTTTCTGCAACAAAATGGGAAAGGTTACAATAACCAGTAAGGATGAAGACTGCATTTGAAAAAGGAAGACAAAAACAAAGCTTGGCAAATTAAAAAAATATTCCTTGCAACAAATTCATTTACTAGAAAGTATAGTAACTATTTTTTTGCAAAAAGAATCAGCACTTCAACAGTTCTTGGTAACTTCCATGAACTGTATTAGTAATTACAGGGTAATTCATACAAGACCACAGAAACTTACCACATGTACTAAAAAGGTCACAAGCTTTCAAAGAGGCTTCATAACCAGTAACAAGTTCCTGGATTGTAGAAACCTACATATAAAAAAAATAATATGCTTAAGTTATATTTTACTATCATTTTAACAGAAACTAACACACTGAATAGAATACTCAGGCAAATTAGAGAAATTACGCAAAAATAACTAGTTAATTTGGAATAAACTGGATGTATCTTCACATAGTTTACTTCACCTTTCACAAGATATTTTTGGTCACCCATTTTAACTAGTGATGTGGCAGGGAAACAAGTTAATCTCAGGCAGTTTACGGCAGAAGGTATTCAGGTACATATGATTAGCATCTTCTTAAGTAAAAATTCCAAAATACAACTGAATTTATGCTGTTAATTTTTGAGTATTGAAACTGAGCCAATTAAGTACGTGCTTTGAAAAAGACTGTGCATGAACTTCCCACAATAACGGAGAAACGGCAGAGACTTCTGTGGTTTTTTGGCAGGTTGAACTGTACTATTAATTATTTCTGTTTTGTTTGAAAGGTATTGTTGCCTAGAATGCAGGTTGCAGGTTTCTTTTGAAGAAAAAACCCTATACATTGACTGACTGAATGCAAATACTTTCTGAAATCAGACCTTGTCAACAATATTGTTTTTCGTTCCAAGGTTTAAGACTCAAAATTCACCCATACAATTTTTAACTCACACTATCCAAGTCTGATATTTACAGTAAGTACAAACATTCTGACCTGTGCATTTCACGACAACTATTCCAATTCCAGGTCTATGACTCCCAAATGCCACTTAGTATTTCTAAACATTTTATGTAATGCTCAGCATGTTTTTTAGCTTCATTCTAAACATTCCTGCCACATCCAGCAAGTAATCAACCAGCCTCTTAAGGTAACAAGAACAATATGACAGTAAGAAGTATGCTATATGTATATACACCCAAAATACAGAAAGCACTTAAAAAAATAAGATCTGACTGTAAGCATAGCAGGATAATAGCTACATTCCCCATTAGGTGAAATCTCTAGATGGTAAAAACCTAAAACTTCAATAGTTAAAGGTAAGATGATCCTACACTTTAAAAGCTGGTTGCAAGAGTAAATAGAATTGTAGGGAGACAGCAAAATTTTTAAAAAGCACAAATTGACAGTGCACGTATCCACTTCAAGATATACTTTGGAAGAGAAGGGAGAAAGGAATAAACCTTCCTCTAGAAGATCAAAGTATACAGCTTGAATGATACCACTTTAACCTACTTCAGCACAACAGGCAAAAACGGTTTCAAAGAGAGCAGAGAAAGTGACATGCCCAAGTCACACACAGCCACTGTAAATATCTCAAAAGTGCAATAAAATGTATAAACACACACATTCTGGAAAGCTCTAGGCAAATCTTGTAAGAAATTAGTTTTGGCAGCAAAATCTCATAAAATATAATAAAATGTTCCTGGACTTCAAATAACTACAAAGTGATAAAAGAATGTGAAGAAGTCACAAGTAAATGGACAAAGGCAAACAAATGCATTAAGTTGTTCTCTGGCCTGCCTCAGACATCTGCTTGCTGAAAGAAATCAATACCCCCAGAAAGTCTTTGAAGATTCTTCTCTCAAAAAAAAAAAAAAAGTTTAAAAGCAGAAGCATCTGCTTCAGGTAGCAGGGTTGCAGTGTATATGCAACTGTCTACCTGTTATTGCCTCGCTGCTTTTCACAGCAATTTCCAAGTATTCCCAAAGTTATCCTCATCCGGCTGCTAGTAGCCTCAATCAGTGAATTGTGTGTAAAGGGAGAAAGACTGCCTCATTTCTTGAATAAGCACACCCCACCACCTAACCCTACATACAAATATTTCCATTACTGCACATTCAGGAGCATGGCTTCACATCTGGACAGAGCATGCCACCACCAAAAAAACCAGCATCACCCTCCCTGAGCCACACGTGCCTGGACCCTGCTTTGGCTGAGTGCTAGTGACTATATCCATGGCTACAACTGACCTTTCCACAGCCATTCCACCTTGGTGCATTGATGTCCAACGAGTGCTCATTCCATCATCAGTGGGCACTGTCACTGGACAGACCTGGGACACCCTCATACGAGGGTCTTCAATCAGCTGACATTAACAGTGGAATCAAATACTCTGAATCTTAGGGGAACGGAGAATATCAGGCTGCAGTCTGGTGTAAAAGATACCAAGTTCTTTCAAATTCCGAAGTCTGCAGTGGTTTTGGGTTTTGCAGTTCAGGAAAATACATTGTAATTGTCATTCTGGAAGCTACTAAGAATAATACATTTGGAAACAAGTATTCAGTGAAAGCAACAGCTAAGAAAATGCAAATGAGATAGCTGGATTATTGCAGACATACTCAATGAAAATGACAGTATCTTTTCCCCTTACTTTTTATGCTTATGCTTCAGTCTCTTGCTTGTAATTTAGGAAAATAATTCCAGGTTTGGGTGCTGCTTCAGGGAGGAGCAAATGATCTGGAAATATGAATCCTAATTTCTGTGTCCACATTTACTGGAAGTTTAGTTGCAAAATCTGTCTCTTGAATTTGCTATTATCTGTATTCTAGAGTCATCACTGCCATCTTAAAGGCAATAACATTTTACTATTTCTAAAAGCTACAGCATTCTTCATAATTTCTGAAAATTGAGCTGAGGTATTTGGAAATACCATGATATTGACCACATGCTAATTTCAAACAGAATTATTCTAGAAAAATGGTGTGTTTTTTCTCTTGCCATTGAGTTGAAAAAGCTTAAGGTATCACAAAAGTGTAGCTGAAGTCATCAACAAATTTCTCATTTCATTACAAAAAGACTGAACTAATTCCTGGGGTCATCAGTTTCAGAAGCCTCTTAATTAATCAGAATTTAAACTTCAAACGTTTTCATAGGTCACTACCTACACCTTCCATTTCATTACGGAAGAACAATGAGCTAAGCAGCAAGAATCCAAGAAGGAGGAAATGGGCTTTAGCCTTCCTCATTTGCATGAACAAGTGCTCGTTTTTCCTCCTATATCCTAAAGATTACAATTGTACATGCTCACAAACCACTATATATTCTTGTCAAGTGTAGCAATCCTGAAAGCTAAAAAAGCATCTTCCGCTCTTGGTACTACTTGAATCAAAGACTCCTCAAAGGCTATAATGCTCTTCCATTCCTGTGCAGTTCATTTCCATTGGAAAGGACAGTTTTGTAAGTAAACTTTGAGTAAATACCTTAAAATGAATAGCTGAGAAATACAAACAGACTGGAATAAATACCCCTTAATTTCTTTTAAAATTGTAAGTAACAAGAATGCTATTCACTTGAACTCCAATTCTGAATTACTTATTTTCCGTGAGCACTAGTTTGTATTTATCTGATTACACCAAGATATATTTTGCGTCCTCTTTTGTAACAGACAGCCTAAAGGGAAAGTGATTGTTTCCCAGGTAAATGTTGATGACTGGAATTCTTCTATCATCTTTTGTAGCTATCACAGTGGCACCTATGGGCCCATCATGAAATGGAAATCTGTGCTGCATGCTATGCCATACACCAAGTGACTCCTGCTACAGAAATTTTTCTTTAGACAAAAAGAGGCCTATCAAAGGTAAGAACAATAGTACAGGGCTCCAAAATGCAAAGTTAGGGCTACAGTAGCCTAAATTTTAATTTTTTTCTCTATATTCCATGTAGTAGTAAGTTGAATGAAATGACAAAGGAATAAAAATACGGAGAATAGCAATACAAAAAGTTTAAGAAATATCTCTAACAAAGGTGAGGTGAAATATATCATGGAAGACTAACTCAACAGCCCACTATCGCAAAACAAGGATGCAAATTTTTCAAGTAAAAGGCTTAAATTCTCTGGTTTATTTATGAAGCTAAATTACTACATTGATTCCTTATCCTATTACTACATCAGCTGGGTAAAATATTTTATAATAGACTTCTGTTTCAATGACAGCCTTCCAAACACCAATACAATATTTCCTTCAATGAAATAACTGCAAGAAAAGGAACTGAATTACTGTAATGCACTATAAAGTGGTTAGACTTAAACTGTGTCAGTAGTCTTTTTTTAAAAGATTTTGGCTACTTAATTTATCAGTTACAAATGCTACATTTAAGTATTTTTGTTTCATTTGCTTCTATTAGAATTCAGTAAGAAGTTACCAGCACTGCCAGTGCAAACAAGTCAAAAGCTACCATATACAGGCAGTTTGAGAAGCAATCCATGTGTTGACATTTGGCACAGGTTTGAGTCCCTGCCTTTTGATTTCCTGAGGACACATTTAGTATTATCTGCTCTGTTCTCAAAGCCAAATGACCAAAAGGGAAACTCTGAATACTGGTACTGAGATGTACAGTTTCAAGGTCCACCTATAAAGCTACCCAAACAAGAAAACATGCTACTGATCTGTAGATACAGATGCAACAGTGGTCTTAAGCTAAGAAAAATTAGTTATGCAGTAGTACAGGCAAATCTTCAGGCAAATCTCAAAAATACTGTGTTCTAGTCTGTGCTTTTATAAAAATATTTCACTGTTACAAAATTCATATGTAATTACACTACTGATTCAGGCAAGGGGTACATTATCATGCCTTGAACACAATCAGCAGCGAAAAGGACACAAAACAGTAAGTGACATTTAAAACACTCAAATGGTCCATCATGCATCAAATCGATCACTTCTGGGTACAACCACACAGTAGGAGACTGATGCTTTAGAAAACCACTTTGAATGCTTCCTCCTTATGGAACACCTAATAATCATAGATACTAAAAGCTAAACATTTGTTTGTTATGGGCTGCTTTGGGATCTAAGAGAACTGAAACTTTTTAAAGACCAGCTATTCAGTTCTGTACTGCATCCAGAGTAGTCTCAATTGTTCAGTTACTTTAATGAAAGTAATTTTATTCTCTTTCAAGCACAGTTCATTGCAGCCTACTCATAAACAGAAACCAATGTCTTTAAGAAGATACTGCTGCTGTCTCAGAAAATAGCCTCACCTCCAGTGTCAAGTCTACAAGCTTCTGAAATACCAGTGTCTCATACTGTACCTTGTTCTTCAAACAGAATTCAATGGATCCTACAAGTCTGAAAGCCCCATGAGCTGGAGACTCTTCCACATAGGAAAACTTTGGCTAATCCTTTTCATAACCGCCCACCAAGGGCTGGAGGAGGAAAATTAGACAATAGTTCTTCAGTTTTCAGTAGGTGACCTAATGAGGCTTAAGAAACTTCTGGGTATTTATTTGGCAATAATGAGAGCAGATAGTTACTAAAAAAAATAGAAATTTCACAGGAGTCTCACCTACTCAGATTCATCTGCCTCAGAAAGCTCCTGAAAAAGAATGTAAGAGCAGAATGACATATAAGAATCATTCTATATTCAAAAGCCATCTAGTATCAGACTGGAAAAAATGAAAATCTGGGTGCTTCTTATTCCCCACCTACAAAACAGACCTTATTTAAGACATCCAATCCTCAAGTACGTAAAACCTTCAGTTGCAGGAAAAAGGCCTGTAACATTCAGTAATCAAAGATGCTTTGGTATTCTCAAGCAGGTACCATCCAAATAGCTAGCAGCCTGAAAGTTCAAACACTAACTGTATTTTGGTACAAGAATCAGATATCTTCTCTGTGGGCAGGCCCTTCATTTCAGAAGCAGTGTTATATGGAGCATTACATTCCTAACCCTCGATTTGCAGACAATTTTAAAGACAACTGTAGCCCTTCCTCACGATGATGCCGTAATCATTTCTAGTTTTTTTACTCTTCATGTATCTGTAACTTGGTGTACTTCTGTACTTCTTATAAAATGCAAAAACCTCAGTTCCCAGCTCCTTTAGCCAAGACAAATCCCTCTGAATAGAGATCCAAGGACACATTCATTGCCCTAGGGTCCGAAAATATGTAAACAACTGTGAGCTGGGGGAGCAGGCCTGGGGTGGTTATCATCACCTGAGGGTGTGATTGGAGAATTAAGGACCAATATACTAATGGAACAGAACTTATAAAAGGTGAAGGGCTCACAACCCAGCATCTATTTTGGGTGTAGTCCCACAAGACAGACTTTGCCCAAATGCACCTTGAAGGCCTTGAATAAATTTGTCTGCTTTTTACACTCCTAATTTTGTCTAGTCCTCTGTTTCAGGTAGCCTGTATTACACATCAACAAAAGCAATGGGATGCTGTCAAACTTCTCTCCCTCCTTCAAAGTAAGGGAGTAATTTCACAGGAACATCTTCTTATACTGATAAAGCACTTCTAATTTTCTAGCACAAGGACATCTAGTGCAGAGGAGCCTGAAAAAGAGAGGGAAAACATCCAGGAGAAGGGGATACCCTTCATGAACCTGCTCATCTTCCACAGGATGAAGGTCTTCTGTGCTGGAAAAGAAATAGGATGATTCCTAAAACAGATGTTCTCAACACTGTAATCTGACAATCTGACTCAGATGTCAGGCAGCTTCTTATGATTCAAAGCATGTGGTCTTCGCCATTGGGAAGCTGTGTTTCTCTGCTGGTTCTAAAGATCTAGAGTGGGAAAAAGATGGCAGATAGCAACCTGCAAAGGCAGTATTCCTGCATATTGCACTTTCACTTCAGGCAAAATGATGTATACAGGGGAAAAAGGAGCATGTGTTCTTGCCCTTCAAAGAAAGATTACATCACTGGTCCTTGAAACTTGGCATTGAACCACCTTTCTCCTTAGAGGATTCTCCACAGAAGTATCTTTCTTAAAGAAAACTTGTTTCTTGCATATAATGCATGGTGCTGACAACCTAATTTTGTCTAGTCACAGCAACTGATTCCAAAGCACATCTCTGAAACAGATGAGTACTTATTTGAAAAACCAACTCCTAAAGATGCAAAAATTCCACTTCAATAGCAGAAAAGTATGTCTCACAAATGAATAAATCAATCCTTTGATAATCATCTCAAAGTACAACCGAACTCTGACACTATCTCCCATCACCAGCTTTGAAAACAGTGGTGCTGAACAAAGCTTTCTGGTTCCCCAAGTAAGAATAGTATTCTTTATTCAGGAAAATGGGACTTAGTTGAGTTTGTGACACCACTTTTCCAGCACAGCAGAAGCAGCATCCACTAGACTTGGTCACCCTTATGTCTACTAGAGAAATTGAAAAATAGATGGGCTTTTCAAAGTATCTAACCCCCCTATATGTAGATGATGTATCTGCATATCTCCATATCAACAGACTGAGGTATCTAGAAACCATTTGCAAACGGTTTTGCTACATAGTACTCAATAGAAACTGCTATTGTGCAACTTCAAAACAGTCAGTCCTCATCATCTAGAAAAAAATGGGATACCTAGAGACTGAATGACAAACAGCCTTTTAAAAGCAGTTGACAGTGTTGTCCTTGTGCCAGAAAACCATGTTGACATTAACAGAAAGTCCTTGCGACCAAATTAGGAATATCTTTCACAACACAAAGAAAAAGCCAGTACATGCCCTGAAGCAATACTCTAAATGCCTCATGGGAAATAGAGAAGCAAGAATAAAAACAGTCCACAAGAGTTTTATGTCAACACTTGAAATCTTTGCTACAATGAGATGCTATCTAAAGAGTGATAAGAACGTGCTCACAACATGCAGAAGTGGTATCAACAGACCCTGAAAAATATTTATGAGCTTTGTACCAAATAGATTAAGATGGAAAAAACATAATGCAGTTGCTGACTCAGAGTTCTGAAGAACACCTTTGATGACAACATTTTAAACAGGGTTTGCAGCTCATCTGTGCTACACAGTAAACAATACCAAACCAAGCCTTTCTTGAGCTGTCTCCAGTATCAGTCCATTTCCGAGACAGTGGTAATCATTCACACATACACACAAAGCCAGCCAACACAACGGAGCTGAAAGCTGAACCCACAAAACAATGAAGATTCCCACTATAATAAGCTGGTTCCTTGATTTGATTCCACACTCCCCACGCCATTCTAAACAGAACCTTTCCCAGAAACAGTTTAGCACTAGAAAAAGCTCTGACACAATGACAACACAAACAAGAATGTCTCCTGCTGCTCACAGAGACACTTCCACAGCCTCCCTGAAAAACGTTATTTGATTGCATGTGACGAAGGAGTTGGACATACAGCTTGGGAAGGAACTTGCACTCCCTTCTTGAGAAGGGTCTATGGAAACACTGTCATTGAGAATCCTGGGTTCAGACCCAGCTAAGCTCTGCCCATGTGGTAAGTCTGCAGTCTGAAGTTCCCATCCTTACAAATGCTGATGCTTCGATGTGAACTTTCAGGCCTGCAAAAATACGTAAGAATGGTAGCAGAGGCACACTTCTGATAATCCCTGGTATCTAGCATGGCTCTATCACATGATTAACGGTATTTCAGTCCAGGGCATTTTCACCATTCCTTTCTGGATGGAAAAGGGATGGAAGTTTCAAAAAAAGATGCTGCCAACAGACTCAAAAAGAAAAAAAATCATAAATTCAATTAACCACATGGGGGGAAAGGGCAGGAGAAAAGAGCAGCTACACATTAGAAAAAGTGTTTTACTACAGCCTAATGAAGACAAGAAGCATCTTCATTTGTAGCCCAGAGGTGATTGGCATGAACTGAGATCTGCTTTTTATCCAGGCTAAGAGCAAAACATGCCAAACACAAGAGCCAGCTGGCACACTTGCACTGCACAAAAGGTCTGAGTTCAGGCTCTTCCAGCATAATCCGCACAGGAAGGTGTTTATGGACAGCCACCTAAAAAGTTGCATTTTCTATGCCTTACTATAATTTTATGTAAATTAATACCTAAGATCACAGCATCTATAAGTTCAGATAGTTCAGAGAAGAACCAAAAAATTTCTGCAGCAAGGCTCAGACCAGTTGATACTGTTTTTTTTTAAAGCAACATTTCTCCATTACTTCTTAAATGTCCCATCTACCTACTCTGAAACATAAGATTTATCAGCACAAAAAGAAAAATGTGTAGGGCATGCAAATGACTGAATATTTTCATTTTTAATCATGGCAGCTATACACTAACTCACTTGCAACTACTTCCTTTGTCTCACTTAAAAAGTTTATGCTCCACAACTTTTTATAAAGCTGATACAGATTTCCCTCACCCAATGAGGTACAAACAAGCCCACAGAGAATATTCAAACAAATAACTCCAATTGTGAAAGCTTATTTAGCCTCATATGGACAAGTTCCATTGTTTGCACTTTAGTATATGGCTAACATCTGAATGCAATAAAAAAATCAAATAAAAAAATTAAAAATATTTTACCACCTCACACCGCGAAAATAAAACCAGAAAAACAGGACAAACAACCTTTTACTTAACACAAGTCACCTTACATTTCTTATTTATCTTCGACCTCTACGGACGTCAAGGATGCAGCTTTACTGTTTTGTGTAACACCCAATGAAAGTGTTGCTTTAAAACTAACAGCAATTCACATATAGGTACACCCCTGTTTTTAAATTTATTCAACTGAGCCATCAATACTCACTTTTGCTTCCCTAAGAAAACATTTTTTAAATGTGTGCATTTAAATGTGATGCTCATGTAACACAGGGAAAGACAAAAATCTATAACCTGCAGTAAAACACACATCCTATGATATCATGGTTAGTCACCAACTTCTGCATTTCTCAGTGTGGGGTGGCTAAGCAGACATTTAATCTCAGGAATTTTGCCACAGAGCTACCAGCTTATAAGGACTGCCTAACCACAAAGCAGTCATTTTGCACAACCATATTTAAAACCGCTGCTGTCCATTGCTGCTAGCACTGCTAACATCTAATCCTGAAATAAAACAAGTGATACTTTTACTAGTGTAAAATGAACAAACTACCTGAAACACTAAAATCCAGAAGAAACTTCCTCCATTTATCCGAGTCTAATTTGCATTTGTCATTCAAAAATTAACATCTATTCTATATACTTGCTCTGCTGAAGCAACATGCCCTTAAAAATAATGTTATGTACAAGCATAATCAATTGGAAAGCTTACAGCAGCTGTAGTACAATACAAATGCTGAGCAAACCAATACTCTAAGATGGCACTCTGGTCACCATATGACTAATTTAATGAGAAACTGGTTTTCTCAAAGCTTTTGGACAAGTTTGGGGACTGCACTAAAGAAAGCAAATCATTTCACATGAGCAAAACATCAATAAAGAGCAACTATGAGCAGAGATATCTAGAGCATTTCTTGTGGATTTCCAAATGGGTTATTTGGAGCAGTTAGTCCCAATATAGATCACTCAAAGTAAAAAAGCTCTCTTGATAAAGTAGCTCATAAATCAGCAGCTACAGCTGTCAGCTCTTGGCTTAGGCATCACCTCACAGACCCAAACTATCAGCTATCAGTTTTACACTCCCCATTCTCACTGCACAGTGGAACCATCCTATCCTTGCTGTACGTACAACAAGGTTTCTCATCCTTCTCCTTCCACTACTTATTTTTAGATTTCCTTACTCCTCCTTACAATCCAGCTGTACAGTACAGCTGTACCAGCTGTTAGCCAGGTCCTGGGTAAATCCACTTACCAGATCACCCCTCCAGGAATTTTAACTCAGAGGTACTACTTCCTAACACTTGAAGTGACGGAGTCAGTATGAACAAAAGGCTGTCCTTGGTTAATCTTACAAAGCTATTTCTTCTTAAAATGCAGAGAGTTTCCGAACAGAACTAATATTTTTTACTTCCTTATGTAATCCATCAATAATTTGCAGAGGACATCTAACTAAAAAACCCCCAAAAAACCAACCAAAAAACAACAGTGGCAACTTGCTTTGTATTCCTTTAGCTTTCCACATTAAGGAAGAAATATGCCTTCTTTCCAGAAAGGTTAAAGAAAGATCTTCACTGAAGACAGCCTACCTTCCTGTGTAGATAGTCTTACACATTTTTTTGAGACTGTTGTTTCTGATGTTTCTTCCAGCCAGACATTTTCTCTCATCCAGTATTTCCTCACAGTCTCCATGATTTTAGATACTCAGAAAAAGGGCACATGTGCACTAATGTCGAGCTTCAATGGAATCAACCAATGCACCTGCAACACAATCGACGTAAACCTTGATGTTGACTAATTGAAGTTCTTCACTCTTTGGATTTTTAATCTCATGGATACAGAGACCAGCATGTATGGGGAACCAAAGAGGATTTCAGAGCATTGATCAAGTATAAAGAGAATTTTCTGGGGAGGAGGTGAAGGTAGCACTCCAAGATCCATTTCTCGTGAGGAAGAGTAACAAATAAGGCTGTTCACAGATATTTCTAATACATCTGGACTGTAGCTTATAGAATGTGAAAATTACTATATCCCATGTAATTCCTTATACTTCAGATTATTAGCTTCCAGCAGAAACATTCTGCCAAGAACCACAGTTACATTCACTCTGGACAGTAACTTTGCATAAACAACAAAACTCATAATAATAAAGTGGCACTCCTAAATGCTAGTTTTTGCTTCCCAAACATACAAAAAAGCCTATAGCTTCTTCCTGATGTAAAAATTACACAAACTGTGCAAATTTTATTCAAGTAAAAGGGTATCAGTACAGTAACTACCATCTAAATAGTCAAGCACTCTTGCTAATCAGAAACTAAAAAAGACTGATAAAAATATTTAATAATCCTCCATGTTATACAGTAGGCTTTTTAAATTAAAGGTTTTTCATAACTCAAGCAAACTCAAGGAAAACAGCTATACATTGCAGATACTGATATTTTAGTAGTAACAAACTTCAGATACTAAAGCACTAAGCAAAGTATAAAAGCTATGAAACCACTTGTAGTGTAAAAGAAAAGCCTGGCACCTAGATAGTTAATCTCTTTCCCTACACAGGAGACTAAGACACCCATATCACAGTACTTAAATTTACACACAGACTATACTGTGTTAAGACATTTTCCTTGTAAATGCTCCATGTTTCTTAGTACATAAACTCCCCATATATGTAGTCAAATTTCAAAACCTTTCCTTTACATAGTAGTAGCTCAAATGATTATTCCAAAAAGTCTTCACAAATCGTGAAAATTAAATTGTTCATACTATTACAGAAATATCAACCATAAGTAAAGAAATTTACTATATTTATATATTTTAAGCTGTGTTTTAAGTAACATTTTGAACTTGTAGATGAAAGCACATTATCTTGTTTATAAAACCCCCAAAAATACAACCACAGAAGTTTCTTTATGTTGGCTGAAGTTTTTTTATTATGGCTTCCCTGCTATCCTCCCATATATCTCACTGGCTTAGAATTAATTCACTAGTAGCTAGTCACCTACAATTCTTACTACTTAGTCCTTTGTTAAAAGTCACAAGGACCAGAAATTCACTTCAAAATACAAGTTTCCTCCAAGCATGTATATGAATTGATGATGCAAAACCTCAGTATTTTATGGCAAGATCAAGAATATCAAGTGAACAAATCTCCAAAGGCAATGTGAGAACTACATGTTTTAAATGTTCTTAAGAAACTACTTTTTTCAGAAATAACTACAGTTCTTCAAAACACACTATCAATCATTAGTCCCACTACACGCAAGCACCTTGCATAGCATGTGAATTTTTTTTATATCATGTCTGTGGACTTTCTAAATGAGGACATACAGTATTTTTCTGGTCATGTTTAATCCATCCATCTTTTCAAGTTTGGCATTGCAGAAATGGTTTGTTGAGCAGCTCCACTTTTAGCTTAAGAGCACAACATACTAAGAAAAAACCCAGATTTAAAGCTGTACAGACTCAGAAACTGGTACTCAAACACTTACACACTGTGCACAAACTGCACTTTTTCTTTCAGCAAAAATGGCAGAGTGGAAAGACAAGGTGGAATGGACAACTGGGAATGTGAACCACTCTGTCCACAAGTCATGGCTCTTAGATAATCCATTCTGAATTGCACGAGAGACTCATAAATCAGTTCCCTAAGAACATCATCTGCTGGAGTCCTGTAACTTCCGTGACTTTTAATCCTCACCTTTAACATACACAGTACAGAAAGAGCAAGAACTTTCTAGCTACAGAACTCCTATATATTAAAACTCCAAGATGAGGATGACAGCTCACGGAACTTGGGTTATTGCCTCCCATACAGCAAGCTATTTTTGGGTAAAAGGCCATCTTCTCTTTAAACATACGTCATTGTAGTTGCCACTGTAGATCACAGTAAGGCACCAGGTACTGGGAATAGCAGATATAAGTAACAGTTGTTAAAAATTGAAGTCCTGATCTCTAAAGCGTAGCACCTCATTTATAACCTCGCATATGGCACCTGTCAAGCCTTAGACAACCGTGCCACTGAGCACCTCCCAACAGCTGTGCATTTACACAGCACATCAAGGGTAGGGGCAACAGCACACTGACCCCACCAGTGTCACACCAATAGTCCCTGCTGCATAATGTTACCAACACCAGCAGGTTTGCTAGAACAAACGGACTCCATCAGCAGAAAATTACTCAAAGTGAACTTGAGTTAGCCAACCTGAGAAATTAGTCTGGATGCAATTACGACTTTACTAGAATTTTATCAGTATTTTGTCCTCTCATTTTCCTTCACCATCTAGATGGGGGCAAACTCATCTTCATGGAGCATCTACATCAACAGCCTGGCCAAATGATTGCTGATTTCTAAGCTGGAAGTATTCTTTATGCAGCTCTTTTTCTCTAATTGAGACTACAAGCAGATGATCACTGACAAAACAACAAATGCACAACACTCTATTAGAATTTGCACTGTGAAATTTTGCAGAAATAAAGACAGAAGCCATATGTGCCACTTTGAGAGCTCCAAAATCAAGACTGATGAAGGACTGCACAGAAACAATCATATGTGATCTGTAGATCACATCCTCAGCCTAACTCCACTGAACTCTTGAATAAACAACCTGTTCTTTGGCCAGTGCCTACCCTAAAGCAGCAGGCTCATATGCTTCACATGACATGTGGTGAACCAAGCAATTATTCACATTTAACCTAATCCTAAAGTGAGTCTGCAGTTACTCAGCTGTGTTTTGAAATTAATTCATTTCTAAAAGGCAGATTCTGCAACAAGTTTTTCCCTTTGCGAATAGCCTGAAGCAAGAAATTCTAGGAAGTGATTAGGAGGGCTCTGCCAGCAAATAGATATAAAAATTACAACGGATGATTCCAAATTACAGTATCTAGATTAGGGATCTCAGTGCTTCTGTATACAGGCATTAATGTATGTCAGCATATCAGTCTCTACTGTGCCTTTCTGCACTGTTTGCTATAGTGTCTTAGTGCTGCCAGACTTGCATAAAATGCACTTGCCCTGGCAGTTCAGACCAGCTTGCCAGCTAGCAACTAAATGACTACCAGCTGGCCCTGGACTTGAAGGTGAAACATCGTAAGAAGATTAAGAATCATGAAGGTTTGAAGATACCTCTACCAACTGCTTAGTCCAATCCCTTGTTATAGAACAGGGTCAGCTGAAGCAGATTATTCCTGTCCATGTCCAGTCACATTTTGACCATCTCCAAGAAGGCAACTCCACCAGCTCTCTGAACAACCTGTTCCCACGTTTGACAACCTCTATGACAAAAGTGTCTTTTCTTTTGCCCAAATATTTTAACTTGTGCATATAATACCTTGCCTCTGGGCACGAAGTCTAGCCTTCCGTTAGTTGCATAAACAAGATCCCATCTGAACCTTCTCCAGGCAGAACAATCCTAATTCTCAGCCTCTCTTTGTATGCCAGAGACTCTAGTCCCTTCATCAAGTTCAAGGGCTCTTTCCAGTAAGTATAGATCTTGTACTGGGGAGCTCTGAACTAGACTCATCACTTCAGGTGTGTCTCACCAGGGCTGAGAGAAAGGGGATCCACATCCTTCAACCTCATGGAGGTGCTTTTACTAATACAGTGCAGGATGCCATGGACGTTCTTTGCCACAGGGTCCACTGAAGGCTCATATTCAGTATGCTGTCTACCAGAACCTGCAAGGCCTTTTCTGCAAAGCTGCTTTCCAGCTGGTCAGGCCCCAGCCTATACTACGAGCATGGGCTTAGTCCTCCTAAGGTGCAGGACCTGGCTATTTCCCTTTGTTAAACTCCGTCAGCTCATTCTCGAGCGCATCAAGGCCTCCAAATGCCAGCACAATCCTCTCACGGATCAGCCACTCCTCCCAGTTTTGTATCATCTGCAAGGCTCTTGAGGGATACACTGTCCATAACAAGGGCACTCCCCACCACTGGTCCCAGTGTTACCCACCTGGGGACACAAGCTGGACTTCACACAGCTGATGACAACACGAGCCTGGTAGCTCAGCCAGTTTTCAGTACAAATTACTGTCTACTAAGGTGTACTTCAACATGTTGTCTATGTTATCACAGATGGTGTCAAAAGCCTTGCTAATACACAGGATCAACTGCTGTCCCCTTGTATGCTGAGACAGTAATTTTGTTATAGAAGGCTATTAAGTCAATCAGGCATGAATTCCCCTTCATAAGTCCAGCCTCCCTACTGGCCTTTGTCTGTTTGGTAATGGTTTCCAGGATTATTTGCCTTTTCAGCTTCACAAAGATTGAGATCAAGCTGACTGCCCCACAGCTCCTCAGATCCTCTTTTTTGTACTTCTTGAAAACAGGAGAGACATTCACTCTCCTCCAGACCTCAGGAAACCCCATCCATCATGATGATCTTTCAAGGACTGAGCAGCAGTGCAGTGACATTTTCTAGCTCCACTAAAAGTTGGAGATGCATCCCAATCAAGGTTCAATGTGCATATCCAGTATGTTCAGACATTCTATAACCTGATCCTCCACTACCAAGAAGCATGTATTCAAGAAAGCAATTAAAGTGACACCCACATACCCTCAAAAAATCACAAAAGTGGTGCACAATCTCTGCTGCCTTGATATACCAGACTTGATACTTGATCAGCAACTCTTAGAAGACTACCAGAAGATTTACCACAAGTGTTGAGCTTGAAATGAGAATCTTCTTAGGAAAGACGACAAAAAACAGTACCATAGAAGGTGCTTTGAATTTTACTGGATTCTGTCTCATGAAGAAGTATGAACTTGTATTTTGTTTGCTTTATTTTTTTAGCATAACAGCAAAAGTTGTCATTGAAGTCACCGACAATTGGAATCTTCTGCTTCTCCTTGATACATAACAGGAATCTTGGATGTGCAAAAGAATAAACACAAGTATCATCAAGACAGTGCTACAGGCACCAACTAAGCATCAGTTGAGCAATCCACTGCTGTTCTGTTGCATGCAGTCAATTAGAGAAAATATGCAGGTGCCTTAATTGAATTTCCTTCTGATTTAAGAAGCATCCTATCACACGAGCAAAAGATTCCTAGAAGATCAAAAGACAAATATCATCATATCCAATGTTTGCCTTGGCGCTAGCAGATACGAGAAGATGCAGGCTGAGAAGGTAAAACAAACTTAAATACCTGCTTAGGACAGGTCTTCCTCCTAGGAAGACAAGGCATATGCATTATCTGCCAATTAAAGCCATAGACTCAATGAATGAAGAGCAAAGCTTAAACAGCAGATTTAGTGTCAACACCACCATGATGTTGTTTAGCACAGAGTGTCTTTCCTTTACAGGTAACTCTTACCCCAGAGTTCTTCCATTTTATCAGAGAAATTATCTAAATAAAGTCAACATGGGGGGAAAACAGTCTGAGAAACAAACAAAACCAGAATGAACTTACAAGAGTTTTGTAGAGCAGTAAGACATTCACAGGGTTCCCTCAGGATGTCCTAAACAGTAGCCAGAAGCAAGAAGGAACTGTTTCAAGAGGAATTGTATGAACAGGCAAAGGCTGGTATTTGAGAAGGTGACTGAACTCAAGATAAGTTGAGAAAAATTAATATCAAGCTCAGAATGCAAGTTCCTTAACACAAGTAACCTGCAAAAGAAGCTCTCAGCTCTTGTTCAGATCAGCCATTTCCTTTCCTTTCTCCAAACCTAGCGGAGTAGAATCTGATGCAATGCTTTTTACATTTGTGAACTTTGCCTTTACATAACCACACTCATTTACCCTACTTCATTATGACCAAGGATTTTCACATTTAAAAAGCTTCAGGCTGCCATATAATGAATGGAAGGAAAGCATGGACAATTTATTCACAATGTAGAGTGGTTACTTCAAGAATCATCTGAAACAAACAGGCAGTGAACATTATACTTCAAGTATTTTTTTAAAATACAAACAAAGCCATCAGGACAGTGTTCCATAAAATGACTTCTCTAATATTTTGTAGATAAAAAGTGATCTATGACTGAGTATCAGCAATGACGTACCACTGGACACAGCCTATACGATATTATAAACTTCCTTTGAACAAGACACTCTGAAAATTGTGAAAGACTGAGTCTGGCAGTCTCTATCACCCTCCAATTGACCTTGTCTTCAGTTGGAAAGACAAAGAATCTGGCTGGGTACCAAAGTAGCAAGTTAGGAAGTGATTAGTGCATGCCTTTGGTATCTGCAAACAGGGAGCACAGTAACTATTATCACTTGAGAAATAACTTGAACTCTACATCCTAACTCCTTTTAGTCCTTATTCATGCACATAACCTGTACGAAATCAGTTGCCAATATTATAAAAAAGTAAACAGACATTGACTCAAATGACCTTTGTCCAACAGTTCATCCTGCAATTCAATGCCACTCTCCTTATTTCAGTATTAAGAGTTATTTTATGCTACAGTATGGTATAGAAATGCACTCAGGATACTGAAGAACTGGCACAATTGAACTATGCAGTATTTCATAACCAAAAGTTCTATCCACAGCACAATACATTGATCAAGTTAAAATGACAGTACAGTTTCTAGGCAAAAGACAATTGTTAGCTTTGTTTCTTCTGGCTTCTCACCCTTCAGCCTGAACTCCTTATGTCTCCTCCAGTCTAGGTGGCTTGACAAAGAAGAAGAAACGGTAAAAAAGCAAACCAGTTCACATGCTACTTTATCACTGTAGTATAACAGCGCAAAAACTGAAGAAATCACAACCTCATTTGAAGAGCTTTGAAGGATTACGCCACCTCTTGTATAACTCCCTTCTAAAACTATGGAGAAAAACCTAAGTCAGATCACTGACTTGCAAGCAGTAATGGACCATGAAGTCTGAAACTGGATCTTGCTGCAGAAGGATGCACAGTAATTTGCAGCAAAGCCAGCTTAACACTTTCTCCCCATCAGGTTCTATAGTTCTTTTAAAGTCCGCTTTAACATAATTATCAGCGGGTTAACAATTCCCTCCTAGAAGGCAACAGTATTGCTGGGAGTGATGAAACCTGGGACAAGCAGTGCTGGATTTCACCACACCATCTCTGTTACTTTCTCAAGCATCCAAGTTTCACAGTTACCAAATCTTGAACAGGTTCCTTTCAACCCAATTGTGCCATCAAATATAAACCTCTGCACATCACAAACTGAACACAAGGCCAACACACATACAATTTTTTTCTGCTCCAGAATTATAGGAAAGACAGATTTCATAATGCAACATGAAGTATATTTTAAATTATTAGAGACTTATTTATTAAGGAATGCTTTACCTCACAACAAGTCTTTGAGCATACATAGAGCTTTACTGCTTTTTGGCAATCTTTCTTTATTGAATAGATTTCAGATTCTCATATCATTGGTTGGTCAAAGAAAGTTTCTTCCAGCAATAACCTTAAGATTACTTTTTAATGAAACAAACAGGTTAACATTTCCCACATATGGCACCCTTCTGAGATTTCACCCAAAGGATTGTAAACAACTTTTACATAGACTATGAAGGAAGATGAAAAACCCCTTTCCTGTAAGTAAGGCTTATTCTTCCATGAAATGATGAAGAAAAAGTTGTACTCCGGTACCTTTACCACACCAATATTTGCACAAGTACATAAACAAATTCCAATTCAGTGGCTGAGAAAATAACATCCCATGTGCCCAGTCAGCACTGAAGTGATTTCAGTTTTATTTTTGGTGGGGCATTCATTAATTCTTTCTGGAAGCAGCTGGGAAAGCTTCCTCAATGTTAGTTTTATAGATACGCTGTAATAGACACTTGGGAAGAAACCCACCTAGCACAGCAAAAAGGCTGAGGCACCAACTTACAGCAATTAGAAAATAAACAACATTTTCGTGAACACTTCTGACAAATGTTTGCCTTCTATGCAACCACTCCTTTTCCCTTGCTGTTCACGAAAGATCACAGATCCACCTGGAGCTCTAGGAAGAAAGAACTTTGTAGGTTTAAATACCAACTCTTTCATGAAAACCTCGTATCTACATCACTTCAAAATCCAACTGCAGTTGACTACACCAAACTGCACTTGTTTCCAAAGAAACACGGGGAACGTTCTTCCCCACTGGCAGAGAAATCAGAAATTTGCTAGGTATCTTCTAGTAGGCATAACACAATAGTGACTACAATCCTCTTTCATCAAAATATACCAGCAATTTATGTGAGAAGCTAATACTGAGCTCCAACTTAGATACCAAAATACAGTATTTTCCTGAAAGATATAGCACACCTTAGCTTGTCACAATTTTCTGCCCTCAACTCCTAAATTTTAACCATTCTAAAATTAAGTGTCAGAGACTAAAATTTAAGTTTCTGTTAGTTTCAAACATTCTTCTGTTACGCTATAGCTATAGGCAAACCCAACCCAGTGAAATGTAAAAGACAGTCTGCCCTGGCAAAGAAAGTATATGAAATACAACAGAAACACTTTTGCAGAAGTTAGCAGCACAAACAAACCCCAACCCAAGCATGTTTGAAAAAGATGAAGCTCTTGATCTTTAATTACTTTCTAGGATTAAGCTAGCAATTTTGAGCAGCACTGATTTGATATAATGAAGATAACTAGCAGAAAGGCACACCCTTCTGTGAAAGTCTGCCCCAAAATACAGTAGACCTCTTTTTATCCCTCATGTCAAAAATTACGTGCTAAAAATCTTTTCAGATGCCAAATGAGTTTATATGTATCTTTCAACATCCAGATTTTTCACACTTCAAATAGCAGAGGTAAAACTTCTGTAACACTGACTGTACTTCTATCTAGATACCAAGAGTATTGCAATGCAAAAAATTTCAATTCTATTTCACTTACATTGGAAAGTGGGCATTAGCAATAGGCACCATAGAAAAGCTTGAACCATACAAGTGTCCTGCATTCAGCTGGGATAGTGTTAATTTGCTTCTTAGTAGCTGGTACAGTGCTGTGTTTGGGATTTAGCATGAGAACAATGTTGGTAACACACTGAGGTCTTAGGTGTTGCTAAGTTGTGCTTACACTGAGGTGAGGTTCAGGCTCTTGTTCAGGTTCCCATGCTCCGTGAGGCAGCAGGGGCACAAGAAGCCAAGAAGGACCATGGCCAGGACAGATTACTTGAATTAGCCAAAAGGATATTCCGTAGCTCCATGACATCCAATGTCACGGCCAGTATACAAACCGGGGTATTTGGCTAGCAGCTGTCAATCACTGCTCAGGGATGGGCAAGGCACTGGTCAGTGAATAGAGAGCAATTGTATTGTGCATCACTTGTTTGGCTTGAATTTTTTTCTTCCCTCTCTCCTTCCCATTACAATTAGTAGTATTACTGTAGTTTATTTTGACTCAACATTGAAGTGTCCTTATCTAAACCCACAAGGTTTATGTGTTTCTGCTTCTACTCCCCACCAGGCAGCGGTGGAGTAACCAAGTAGCTGCATGATACTTAAGCTGCCAGTTGAGGTTAAACCACAACAACACAGCACCAAAACTTACTAAAATTATACCAACCATGGCAAAAGTAGAGATTATAGAAGTGTACTGAAAATTTTATGTTAGGACAACTAGCAAAGAAACTCTTAGAAAGAAGAATAGTTTTAGTCCAACTAAAGAAGTATTCACTGCTGGTCAGATAGCTGCATCATGCATTTAGGATTTTCCAGATACAAAATCCTCTTCTTACCTAGTCATGAATGGATTAGAATACCCATAGTGTAGCAAAGATAATACATGGTAAGACTGATCTTAATGATTCTGTTTTCTACACATTTTGGTAATACACTTTAGTTCGAAAATTTATTTTCACTCTATCTTACTGTCAAGTTTGGAAGGAAAAACTACATTTGAAACAATAGTTCTAATGTGACAAAACTACACCGAAACTGTGAGTTCAGAAGTACAAAACTTATAAACTGAAGTTTCAGCTAAAGACTGAAATAGGAAACAAGCCTTGCTGGTAAATACTAATGTATTCACACCATTCAGAAATGTACATAGAACAATAGCCACCTCTGTTATTTTAAAAGCATTACTTCTGGTGACATCATAAACCATAAGTTGAAAGAATCCTCTAACACTTGCACTCAAATTACACAGAGTTAATGATCATCTTTGATTTTTCAAGAACCTCAGTGCACTCTGCACCAACCTGACTTCAAGCATTTTGACATCAAGTGATCATTCACATATGACAAAATAGCACATTATGGAAGAAAATGTTCAACAACTGTAATTGGTAGGTTACAGGAAAAGCTACATAAAAACTCTTAGATAGTCTATTAGAAATTCAATACAAAAGACTTCATTAAAACCAAATAAATACTAAATTTTACCTTTTCTGGATTGTAATATAAAGATTTCAAAGTGGTAAACAAGGGTGGGCAGCCTTTACTGAAGTTAACCCTCAGGAACTTATCCGTTAGTTCTCTAAATTTTTCACCTAGGAACAAAAGTGTGTTTGGTTATATGTCAGTGATTGCAAGTGTTATATAAATATATGCACTAACTGCTGTGCAACTCTGGATAACAGAGGAACTGAGAAATTGCACTTAAGGGTTTTAATCTTTCCTATTCTTTCAAACACAAATATGCTCCAGATTTTTTTTAAAAAAAACTCAGACTGAAATGCTTTAGTTGCTAGTCTTTAGGAGTCCGCTGGCAGACATGGTAACCGTCCTCAAACCTGCAAAGTCTATTAAAAAGTGAAAATATTAAGTGTTGACTACAGAAGACATAGCAAATGCTATTTAAACAAACATTAAAAACACCCTATAATATTAAGAATAACAATGGAGATCTTCCAAAGCTCCATCAATGGAGGTTTCTATGAGTAAGGTAGACAAATATGTGTTAGGAACAGTGCAGATATAAAGTACCCTGATTTGAGGAAGAATGATGGGTGAAATGAACCTTTGCCTCCCTTCGACCCCTATTTTTATGTGTAGGACATGACTTGTGATACGATTGCTTCTGCAGTTAGAAACTAGGCTTGTTGTTTCAGAAATGTAAGGTCCATATCAGAATCATCTCTATCAAAATATACTGCAGAAAGCTAAAAATCTTATATAATTATATTTTCAGTTAAAAATTACAATACTTGCAGTAAGTGCTACCTTTCTGAGAAATGGTGATTAAAAACAGAAAAAGGAGGATTCAAAAGAGAAGATATCTACCCAGGAAAATAGCCAGTTTTCATGGTTTTATTCCTATGATTAAAGTGATTGTTTTCAGCTGGGGGGAGGTGGGGGTGGGGTGGGTTTGTCTCATTGGGTTTTTTCTATTATTTTTATTGATTTTGTTTGCATTGCATAGGGATGAACTTGCTCCACATTTCAGTTCCTCCTCTGTTGTGGACTTCTCTAACTTTCTCAGCAAGGAAGTAGCATGCTTCACATAATACTAAGATTCACACATAAAACTGATAAAACTGTTGAGATAAACTTAACTTCAATAAGAACACATTAAAAATTTGATTAACAGATTGTTTTTAGATACTCAGAAAATGCAGACACTACTGCTTTGTATACAACATTTTCATTTACTTCTAGCAATTCTCAATTGTCCTACGCTTACTGTTATCAGCACTGTTGCGAAGAGACACTGAGACTAATGAAAGTAACTCTCACCTTGCTGTACTAAACCAAACTCTTGTATATAGAAACTCCTACTACCTGTGGATGGGGATCCTTAACTGGACTGTAAGCATATGCTTTATTACAGATGGATTAATTAAAATGTGTTGTCTTGCACTATGGAAACTCCCCTATATAAACAAAACATCCATTTCAGTTTCTCCTGTTGAATTCTGCTAATTTATTTTCTTGCTGGAAGAACCATAGTTCAGAATTTAGGAAAGCAAGATTCAAGTTTCCATGAAATACCTATTTATTTATAGAAAGCAGAACAGTTTATAACAAAGTCTGAAAAAAAAAAAAAAGGCACACAGCTGGGCACCCACCTATGACAAGAAGCCAAGTTACAATTTAGGCTCTAAGGCACACACCTGACCACAGGAACATCAACATATCTAAAACTGCATGGCCACACACACACATGATCAGTAAAATTGATTGTAGCAGCCTTCCTCCAAAAAGGTGGATTCCAGCTCGACCTAGGAGCTGATTTGTATCTAATACAAAGTTAGGATGCAATGCATGGCAAGGTTTGGACAAAGACTGTCCTTTTAATATAAGCCTGCATTTTAGAGTATTTTAATTCATAAGAGTAATTTAACTCCAAATCAAACAGTGACAGGTGTAAATGGTCAGTGACCACACTGGAACAGTAACTGCATTTAACCAGAAATTTTATCCTCTTGAAATTTCCAAGTATTTTTCTGTAAAGATGTTCCTTTCTACACCTCCACATTCTTGCTATTAAATTTCACCTACAGAAATTCTTGTCTCCTATACTTGTAAGCATAGAAAATTCTTTTATTAAATAGATTAATCTCTACAGGATCAAAAACAATCTTACACATTCATGACTAATAAGCTTAATAAATAAATTAACAGAAACAAGTTTTAATTTTGAAAAATTCTTATTTGTTATAAAAGGCTATAGAAAGTAGCCAAGAGATTTTTCTTGACCAATTTAACAATGAAATTTGCTTTCATTTATCCTATTGTTACAGCATGAGCAACTAATCATATTTCTACTTAAATGAAAATAAGCTGTGAAACTATGCTGTCAGATATAAGGCAACCTAGAGCAAAATACACAGGGAAATGAAGTCAACAGCAAAACATATTTTTAATATATAGGAAAGTGCTTTGCAGGTTATTTCACTGTTTACTCTATTACCATAATCTTATTAAAGAAAATGAAAACAAACAATTACTCATCACCCAGCATTTCAAATTTAGCTGAAATGCCTGTTTGCCCCTGGTTCTTCAAAGAAACAAAGTATATAGGACGAGAAAAGGCACAAGTGGCAACTTCTTATGAAGCAGTTAAAATCTTTTGATTTTACACAGGAAATGTGTATGCATATTCAGACACATGAGCAACGCCAGGAAGTGGACTAGCTATGCTCTGGAACATTTAAAGGTACAAACAAATGTGGTGCTCACTAAATGAGCTAAGCTAAAAACTAACCTTAGAAATTTAAAAGCATAAGCAGGTATGTTGGGAATTTGCAGCTGACCTCAAATTTCTTGACACTCGATATCTAGCTTATATACTTTCCAAAAGTCTTCTACTTGAGTTTCAGCAGTCAGACAGCTACACACTAAGTATATATTTTTATGGTATTTACCGTTTCATTCAGTCTCCTTCCTTCTATTTTGAAAGAGCATAGCTTTCCATTTTAACAAGTATGTACATTCTCCTTTCAAAACTGAGGGTATCTGTGCACTGTATTTCAAAACAAATTTTAAAAGGACAAAGACACAAAGAACTTAGCTATAAAATGAACTGCTACATAATATTGCAGACCTTTTTGTTCCTTTTCTTATTAAACTAGCAGCACAAAAGTAGTTGTTGTCAAATTAAGTTCTAATGGCTTTACAAGAAAGTACGTGTACATTAGGTGTACAATTTTGCAGCAGAAGTATGTGTATTAAAGGTACAGGAGGGGGTATGCATATACACACACTCATACCTTGAATTAAAGTGTACTATACCCTACATTTTAACTCATGATTCCTAACTTGTATGAAGGAGAAAAATTACGTACAGGAATTCTTACAAACTACATACCATTCTGTACTGTTGTTTTATCAATACAAATGTTACATATCTCATATCATCATATCTGAGTATATGAAGCTTTTCTATCAACTAGCAAAACATAAAAGAATTTTGTCTATTCCAAAAGAAATGCATCTGATTGGTCTACATGTTCAATTAGGTACTAAATGCACAAGTAGGTATTAAATGCACATTAAACAGCCTGATAAAAACTTCAGGAAAAAAAAGAAAAAAACTATTACAGAACAGATATGCAACTTGTTACCTGAAACAAAGTTTAAAGGTAATCTTCTAGGTGAAACTGCTCTGGGATGTCTTTTACTAACTTCTTCATAAATCTGAAGCCTCTCTTCTAAAGTGCCTATTATCAGCAAATATAATAGATATAAGTAACAGACATAAAAACCTATTCTTTTAAATGTCTTTAAATGCTGAGAATTTAAGTGTCGAGAATTAATTGAGCTAGACTCCTTATGTGGATTTGGAGCAATTTAAACATTTCATGTTATTTTTTCCAGTTAATCATAAACATTACTGTCTAAAATTGTACTGAGAACACACTGCATATTCAATACACAACTATCAGCATTAGTCATTCTAAGAATAAACTGTAAACAGGACCATTACCTTGCACATTCTATCACACAGAGCTGGAGTTTGGTTTCTTTCAGTTGTACATTATGCAGACCCACTCACACAGTGTATGACATTCATAGCTTCAATTAATGTTTTTTCACTATGCATCCATTTCAGAAACATTTAAAGCATTCAGAGAAATATGCTGCATTTCTAAACCACAGGTATACAAACAGAATACTGTACAAGCATGCCTCTACTATAAGTCCTCTGGTGACAGCAAAACCAGGGTACAATGCTGCCAGTGTTAAGTACTGAGCACCCGAACTCCTTATACTTTAATGTTTAACAAAAATAAAGCTACTTGAAGATTTTCTGCCCACTCCTCCCCTTTCCCCCATAATATGCTTTGGAGCTCCAATGTGGTTAGAACTTAAATAGCACTAATCTTTTGCTTTAAAATGCCATTTTTATATAATTAAAATCAATTTTGCTTAAATATTAAATTCATCAAACAATTTAAAAGATCAAGACTACAATACATGTATACTAAATATATGTGTTTTCCTTTAATAAGAAAAACAGTTTATCTTGTCACTGAGCTCAGATGTTGGGGAAGGGGGGGGAAATCTATTACCCAGTGTCTCCAAGAGATGTAGAGTTATAAAAGTTATATTAAAATATTATTTGGACTGGAACTAAAGCATATAAAAGCCCTAATTGAAGTCACAAGTTGGAGCTCCAGAACTTACCATGGGGGAGGAAATAGTCCTAAGACCACCTAAAAAATAAAGTAGCATTATTAGTTTTATAGAATTAGTACAGTTTTAGTCTACATAGGCTTTCAGTATGTCAAAAACTACTGGACTGGTTCTTTGTTAAAAATGACATGCTTTCATCAGCAGTTGTTATATCAGAGCATAACTGAGTTCCTGGGTAATTTCATTTCTGAGACAATAACCATGTGATTCAACGCTATGGATACACCAGGAAAACCACTCAAAGGGTAATGCTACACTCTGTATAGATGTAACAAATGAAATAATCTCCATTACCCAATCACTAGCCATACTCCCAGACCTCAGGAGACCTAATTGTAAAACTTTCTAGAAGAAAGCTGGTTGAGAAATGTAATGCAGCTATAACATCTACAAATAAGATAATTGTGGGCTTATGATTTATGATGTCATCAGAATAACTCCAGTAAACTTTCACTAATTAGTGAAAAACTAAATACAAAGAAAGCATTCCTGTGTAAATGTAAACACTCTGGAAAGTTATCACTGCAAAACACTTAATACAGCATAAACAGTCACAATATTGTAGTTTTTTTAAATGAGCTATTTTTCCTGGAAAAACACAATAGCAGAAACATGAGCTGGCATTGGAGTAACAAATGTTTTAACACATTTATTACCTTTACCTTCTAAGTGCCAACTTAGGAAAAAGAGGTATTTTTTTTCAGATGGTCTATCTTAAAAGGCCATCTGAAATAGGTATGAGTATTTCTCTCCATGCCCTTAGAAGGAGGTACCACCTAAATAAGTTTCAAAATTACAATTTTAGGTTGTGGCATATGATAGCAGTCTGACAATCAACTACTAGACAGGAATTAATTGCAATTTGATTTCTGAGTTCACATGTGGTAAGGGAATGTTCTTCATGTAAGCATCTTAGCAAATGCCACCCTTAACTCCAAGAAGAGAAATACTCACTGTTGATATTTTTACGTATACGAGTTTTTCAGTGAACATTTTAAAAATGAATGAACACACTATATAATATTCAAGATCAGAGTACATAATTTTCTGCCAAGTAGAACTTTCTAATCTAAAGCACTACAATATCAAACAGGAGTTCTAAGTGTGTCCTATATCATACATATTTTCACTGTATCCATGCATCTTAACTTACTGGGTTGCAGGGCCTTTTCCAAGCCTTCATAATAATACCAGTTTTCTGCATTGCGCTCAATTAACTCTTTGTATACTTCACCAGCTTCTTTCAGTCTTCCTAACTTGAGTAACATCTCTCCTAGAAACAACATAGCACAGAACTATGAATTACATGAGAAAATACTTGTGAATAAAGTTTACAATACTAGATATATAAAATTGGACTTAAGCATACACAGGTTCTTAAAAAGAGGCTTTATTTTCCCAGAGGCATTTGCTGTGTATTACAAATGCTACTTGAAGCTACCACATATAGAGCTTAGAACACTCATCACCTGTGAAAACAGACTACCTGAATGTCTGCATCTGAATATTTTAAATTGCTGTTGGGATTATCAAATAAACAAGCAACTCCTCCTTCCAGGGCTCCAACACACAACTTGGTCACTTCTTACCAAGCTGTTTACTTCAGCACATTTTTCACACCAATTAACTAGTTTTTAATCAGTTAAATCACACTGGTTTGCTACTAAGTAAATGTTTCTACCAGGTCTAGCTTGCATGGAATTCATTTTCTTCACAGCAGTTCATTCTGGGCTGTGTTTTGGGATTTGAGATTAATGTTGATAAATACACCGTTTCCATCACTACTAAGCAGTACTTGTAGACAATCAAGACTTTGTCTTTTTACCCCCACTCTGACCCCCAGCAAGTAAACCAGGGTGGACAATATGGTGGGAGTGAACACAACCTGGACGGCTGATCCAAATTGGCCAAAGAGATATTTTATGCTACATAGTTTCATTCTAGGTAATAAAAATTGAGAAGGAATGTTGGCACAGACCGCCCAGAGACTAGCTGAGCATCAGTCTGTGCAAAGTGTACAATGACTGCATCAGTTGAGGATCTGGGTTTGATTTTCTATCCTTCCTCCTTCCATCACTTAAGCTATCTTCATCTCAATGAAGAAGTTCCCTTGTTTTTGCTCTTCCTATTCTCTGTCCCACTTTGACAAGTGAGGCTGGCTGAAAGTGAGTGGGCAGCTGTGTGGGGTTTACCCACCAGCCAGGCTCAGTCCACCACAACTGTGCAGGCAAGGAGTAGCTGAAGAATATGTCCCATTAGTCACACATATTCAGAAATCAGTATTAGCACATCAAATCCACAAAAAAACTGTGAGTTATTTTTAACCAAAAAAGTCAACTTCAGTATTCACTTCGATAAGTAAGTGCATTAAAACACTTGGAAAAGAAACAAGAATTTGATACTTCAGTCAAAATATGATGAAAAATGGTAAGTGTTTGTACTTCAAACAGTATTCTTTATGAAATTCTTTTACATAAGATTAAAACTGGATTATAATAGTTCTGATTTATGGAAAGCTACTCTAGAAAGTACCAATATAATCTCTGAGATTTCCTCTATTCCGATGTCAACCCAAGTTTAACTACCTGCATCCATTACCCACTTTGGTAGGAAAAGTTATTTACTTGTGCACAAAACTGTAAATCTGTTGGTCCCAGTTTTCCTATAATAATTGTTACATATAAATTAAAGACTTCACATGCTGTTTTTTTTCCTTTTACTGCTCTACCATCTCTGAAAGCCATTAACAAAAATTACTAACAAAACTGGCTAAGGAAAGAATAATAATGACTTACCTTTGATTTCTTCTACTATTAATTTATCACATATTTGCTTTTCATATGTCTCTATATGTTCTAAAGACTCCTGAAAAAGATCTGCCTCTCTCATCACTTGATTTTGATATAAAATGAGTTCACTATATTCATAGTCTATTTTATTAGGAGGAACCTGGGGGGAAAAAACCAATATATTAGTTAACATGTACCTCAAATGTATGCAGTATTACAGAATACAAGATTTAAGCTGTGGAACATAATTAGATCTATTTATATAACCAAATAAACATTCAAAATGTAAAACTCCCATTATTCACAATCAAATCAGATTCATTTAAGGATACCCTTTGTTAGAGAACATTTTAGAAGAAGTCCTTTATTTCTCTTTTTTCTGTCACTGTGGCAAGCTAATTAAAAATTGAATTATATGAGAGAAAGCAGAGATCTTCATATATTTTCTTCCTGAAGGACTTATGCACTATACAACAATTTTGACATAAGTTCTAGAGTAGGTGGGTGGGGTCTTGCAGTATCATTTTCAGCATTCCAGAAGTCTATATCAAACTATTTCCAAGAGCAGTGACCCATCCATAGCTTGACAACTGGAATTTTTCAGATAGAAAACTTACATTATTTCTCTCTAACCAAGTGTTCTCTGCACTAACTTCAATCTCCCAGAAAATACAGTGCACAAGCATACAGAGTGTTTTCAAGCAATAGATAATTAATTTTAGGTCTGCTTCCATTTGCACACCTAGAACTTTCTACAGGGTACCATACAGCTTAGTGGCTCATCCACCTTGCAATGCTACAACAGCCAATGAAGCAGGCCAACATTCGAAACTATTCCTGTCAGAGATAACTCCCTAAAGTGGATTTAGGCAATGAAAGGTCTTGCCAGAGCTATACCAATCCTTTTCATACTAAATGCACTTCACTAATACACGGAAAAGCTACTCCAATTGCAGGAATGGTAGAGAGCAAATGCAATCTTCAGACAATGCCCAGCAGATCAATAAAACAGCTTGCTGTATGAAATGTACTGTCCCAATAGAAAATGTAGGAGAGACTTGTAACTTGATTTTCTACATAATAAAAGATGAGAAGCAGTTGAGTTTGATAAATGTTAATGATATTCTTTCCTGCGACACTCCATACTTTGTTTCTTCCTGAGCAACCAACACTTTAAAGTCACATCGGTCACTAAACAGTTTACTATTACTTTCTGTTCCCTGAAAAAAGCTTTTCCGCAGTCTTTAAAAAGACAAATAATTTATTAAGAAAACAACACAAAAAGCCAAAACATTAAACTGGCTGAAAGGAACATTCTTCTTAAGAATACTGTCCTAAACTACTGCTTCCAGCCCTTCCCCAAGCACATTGATTTTATAGGATTTAACATTTCTGATTATATGCCCTTCAGATTTTGAGAGGCAACTTATACAGTACAGCCGGGCATTTTTAGAAAGATTTGCTTTTACATACAAGTGTTCTGAAAGATAGTATACCTAAATAAAATACTGTAAAGATGTGTGTGTCTGTCAAGGAACATTACTATAAAAATAACATTAATCAAGTACTTTTTTTAGTAGCTAATACAGTATAGCAAATGATAACTAATGGAAGAAGACTATACCTTGCACATACTAGTCCAGCAGCTAGCATGAAATTTTACCCACTTCTCAAAGTGTATCTCTTATTTAGAGCTTCACTTCCATTTTTACCTTTGCCCAATTTTTAGTCTATATTACCCACTAGAAATCACTAATAAAAACATTGTTACCAGGAAAGCATTTTTAACTGCTTCACAGACCAGACTCATGGAAGAGGGGTTAAGCATGAAGCGTATCTTCCTGTTTATCCTTCCTGCAATACTGTGGAACAAAACTGCAGAGCACCAATTTAGTTCTTTCTCCTTCACCTCATCCTAAAAATATCCTTTCCTCCAACACAATACACATATCTAAATTCCAAATCCCACAAGTAGCATAGGCATTTTGGCACATCATGAATTGGTTTTAGGTCTTTAAAACACAGATTATCCAAAAACCAAAAAATAGATACACAATAACCAGATATCAATAGGCATCCTCATAGCTGTTTTGGCTCAGCAGGATAACAAAAAGAAATGTAAAAACAAAAAAACAACAACAAAAAAACCCCCAAAAACACCCCCCCCAAAAAAAAATCAAATTTATTCTTCCACAGAGCAAATCCACCAGAAAGATATTGCACTTACTATCACTCCATTAAAAAAGCTATTTTTAAAAGTAATTTTATGTCCATTTTCAAAGAAATTCTGAAATCTCATCAATTTAGTAATGATTTAAATATGTAATTCAACAGAAGGCAAGCAGTTAGTAACATCAATACTTAACCTGAATAATCAGATTGTCTTACAAAGAATAAGATATTCTATAAAGACAATGTCCACACCATTGTTATTGCTGCTCAATACATCTTTACTCCTCCCTCCCCCCAGAAGAGTTAGGATTCTTGCACAGGAGATGTCCAACTTTTGCCTGAACTCAATTCTGGTATTTCAGAATAAATTTCTTCCTCTCTTCCTGGACCAAAGAAGGATCAACTTTATAACTGCAGATACCCTAACAACTGTCACTGAAATAATGTGACAAATGCAGCCAAAACATACCTAAGAGCAGACCCCCAAAACTCCAGAGGTTTTCTGTCCATATCTGTATTTGTGGGCCTGATGCAAAAATTAGGAATAAAATAAAAATTAAGAATAAAAATTGTTCTGGAAAAGAAGAAAGGAAAAATGGGACATACAACAGTAAAACAAATTGCATAGTTGTTTTACACCTTGGTTCCCAAAATTTAAATTCTGAACTGACTCTTAAATAAATTGACTTAACTTGGGACAGCACAAGCTCTTACATTTCCTGCAGTGATATCTACCTTTAACCTTATACCCTGTTTTTGACTGAAATATTGTGCATCTGGCCAATTTAATAATTTAACAGCTTTCAGATGACAAGCAACATTGATCTTAATACACTAAGAGACAGAAAATTCACCATTTACAGTGATAACATACCCACTAGAATAAAACTGTCAATGATATAACGTAATTTATCACTTCAATTTGTTGATTAGCTTCCTGACACTACTCCTTCCTTTATTTTCCCTGCTACGCAAGCTTCCTAGCTGTTATTCTTCTCAGACCCAGCATACAATTTGTACTAAAATCACCTAGGTTTTTTTCCTGTTTACAGTAAACAAAAATACTCTCCAGACAGCTTTTTCTCTAGTCGTCTTTTCTTGCCATATTGTTCTTTTCATTTTCTAACTTTTTTGACAAGAGGCTTATGAGTAAGTCTTGATCTCTCAGTAATCAGTGCTTTATGGATAAAATCCCCACTTCTCAGAAATAAGAGTGTTATTTTACTTTTCACCCACAAGCTTGCCCTGAGGGACAGTTTTACAATAAACTAAGTCAGTGTAACTGCAGCCTGGATCAACAAAGGCAGCTCACTTCCCTCTATTATTCCCCTTCCTCTTTCCCCTCTCACCTCACAGTTGTTCAGTTCAGCCAATCAATCCTTCCAAAGAGTGATTATTTTTCTGTCACTTTGGCTTCCTGAACCAACCCTCCACAAGTCAGCCAGTGCTGCACAAGGAAGTGGTGCGAGCACACAGGAAGAAGTCAGATTGCTGGTTTTGGCAACAGCTTGTAGCTAGATTAGCCCCATTATTTTGTAATACTGCATCTTCAGATATTCACCTGCAATCACTAAAATTACAGTTCCTTGATTTTTTTCTTAGTTTTACTGATTGGTTTTGGCTGTTTGCATTCACATCTGAATGAACAGAGCTGCCTGAGTAATTCAAGTAAATAAATATCATCATCCTACTTACCATTACTTCTCAATTACTATGACAGCAGCATGTTACATTTCTTTCCCTATTGATTAACATGCATGGCAATCAGGCCTAATTCAGATTGCCATAAAACTCCTCAAAAACATCAGTTTGTTGAAGAGTTCCGCTCACGAGTCATTTGGCTATCCTTCAGTCTTTCAGTCCTCCTTTAAAACCACCACCCTTCTATTGCAGTCCCATGCAATATTCTGGGAAGTCAGACACAGAAGTTCATCTATCAAGCTAAGTGCATATGAAGTACAGGGCAAGAGGGGAGATTTGGGAAGGGAAGTAAGCAAGATGTGTACCTCTTTAAAGATCCATGGAATGTCCTGAACTTAACTATTTTAACGGCAGGACTGAAAAATCCAGACACCGCAAAACCAGTACATCTGGAGAGTACTGTGGAAGAACCAACGCAAAGCAAAACTGAGCTGTGAGCTTGCCTGGGCTTTCCTGACTGTTCTGGACCCAACACATTGATTCTCTCTTCCAGTGGTTGGGGTTCTACCTGGGCCTGCACTCATCAGGGAGCTGGCACAACAAAGCACAAGACTATTTTCACGAGAAATGGAACTAATGTGTTCCTACATATTTTTAGTGTTTTGGAGGACCGAAGATAATATACCACTTAACTGTCTCTAACAATCTCAAAAAACCAGGACAGGCAAGACAGGACTAATTTCCTATAAAACTATGTTGCCCAACATTTGTAGCATATTTCTGTCCTTCAATGCTTAAGCAGCCTTTCTACCACTTGCCTCTGCCTGACATGCTAATCAACAGTCAAACCAGCTCATTGTGCAAGTACAAGCAATCTTCCTATTTATGGGAATTTCCAAAATATCTCCAGTTTTATCAGAAAACAGCATCAGTGCTTGCGCTCCTCTTAGGATCACCTTTGTTTTAGGGTGAGATTTGAGATGGCAGTAACTTGCACAGCAGACTCAACTGATTTTAATACATTCATCTACGGTATTTAAATCTGGCTTAGTCACTAGACTGAACAGTGTACTGTGACTGCCCTCAAACAACCGTATTTGCACGTAACCTTTTAAAAAAGACAACAATAATGGCATCACTTCCATTCTCTCCAAGGGGCCAATACCACTACTAAGCTCTCTTAATCCTTGAAAGAGCCTCAGTTTCTCATGTCACATTTGCTGTTTTTCTCTCTATTATATATTCTTTCTTTCCAACTCGAACAGTCATTTTGACACCAAACTCAGACTGGGCTCTGCTGACTCATTTGAGAATGACGACTTTTTGGTTGTCAAACATTCACATAAGATGACCCAGTTTTGATATAAACTTTTTGTTTTCAGTTTTTACCAGAGCTGAAGTTACAGCTCTTTTGAAATATCAAGCTATATATACACCTGGCTTGCAACATCCTTTTTTTGACCATGACATGTGATCAAGACAAACACTGGTCTCTCCCAGCAATTGATTTCCTTTCTTACACTTAATCCCATACATAACAAGTTAGAAAGGATATGAGACTTTTGTTTTAAAAACACACAGTCAATGGGTCAGGTAATATCTTAGCATTTTTACACAGCACTTCCAAGATGCCTTCCCAGCTGAATGGATCCATAACCATGGGTTGTTTTTCTTTCCACATTACAGAATAATCAACACATCCACTCTGTTCTGCTAATTTAGACTTTACAGCTCTGCATTACCAGTAACAGAAAATGGGAATAGTCTCTCTCAAAAAAAGTTATACTCAATCATTTCAGCATTGTATCATTTGATTTACTCAGGTCTCTGCAAAACTAAGTCTGATCAAAGAATTTTCAGTGACCCTTTCATGTTACTCTGAAACCAAGCATTGATATTAAGTGTATTATATACAGATGCATACAAACCATTGAAAATATTTCATTCTTTGTAGAGATATAATGGCATCCGGACTATGGCAGGAGAAAGGGCAAATGAGCACATCCAAAATACTAAACTATTTTCTGTCATTTCACCTACTGTAAAGGGGCAGGATCATCACACGTTTTCTCTGGCTACAAGTCTCACAAACTTTACTCTGCATGAAACTACTCTCATATCTTCAACCCTAACAAGTTGAGAGGGGGAAAAGTATTCCTGTACGATTTGTATCTGCTGCTAAGCTCTTGGAAATCTTGCTGCTCAAAGCAGAAAGCTCCACAAAAAACAAATTTATTCCTAATTCATATTTATTTCTATTTACAAAGAACTAATTCCTCAGATTCTATCTTTAATACAAGAAGCGTTCTCTTTCCACACCAGGAAATCTTACCTGCTGGGTTTTTCTAAACTCTTCAAGTAATTTTAAGGCCATATCATAATCTTTTAGTAAGTGGTATGCAATGGCATATCCAATCCAGGAAGCGCGTTGTGTGGGGCGCAGTTGAAGCAGCTGGTATCTTGTCTCCTTTAGTAAAAGAAAAGCAATTTTAAAAAAAGAATTTTTAACCAGAGTTATTACACATTTACCATGACTTAACACCAAGACAGCTAATATTTTATAAAAACTTTTAAAAGCCCTAGGCGATCTTTGAAATTCTAATAGCATGGGGAAAACCAGCAAATTTTGGTTTGATAAATCTGAGGGCTACAGTCTAAATACACAAGTCATGGTCCAAAGCATAAAATCTATTTGTTGAGGCACAGATGACATAATTTTCAAGAGCATCCTTTTAAGGTCTTAAATTATTTCCAAAGATAGAGCCTTGAAATCTCAGAAAGCACTTTCCACTAGAAAGCAGGAGCTCACTGCCACTGACAGAGTGGCATTCACTCTCCTCATGCCTAGGGACAAAGTCCTCACACACCACTGCAATAATTCTCAAGAACTTCTTCCCAAGTCAAATCATATACTCAAGTTAGCTACTCTATTTTCCCTTTGCATTAGCAAATTCATGGGAATTAACATCCTTAGTAAGGAGACCAATTAATAGCAAGCCCACAGTCCAATCCTCTACTTCACATGGAACAGACAAATCAGTTCAGCCATTTTGAAACTACTCACTATTTTCAGACAAATTTTAAAGTTTCATTTATAATAATAATCATCACTTAGTTTCCAGAACCAGTCATCACAGGTCAAGTTACCCACATACTCACAAGAAACACGATAATGTATTTCTGACCAAAAACACCTTGAGCATTTGCACCCAAAACACCACTTGCAGTGTTCACAATAGCACACTAAGTACTTCTACTTGCTAATACAAGTACTGTCCCTTTTTTTCGTACTATTTTAGTGAAAAATTATTTACGAACTATTTTTACAAGGTGATCAGTGAATCCAATTGCACAGAAAGATTTCTAGTTCAGTTCTCAACCCTATATAGAGCTCTACCACAGTATCTTTTCCTGCTTAAATCATTTTTGAAACAAAAAAAAGTAGCAACAGAAATACTACCAGTAAAAGGTTTCATAGTGGAATAGAACAACTAGAGAAGGCTAACAGCAATAAGTGGGAATTTAAAGAGAATACTTACTCTATATCCTTCTAAATCCCTCATCTGAATCTGCAACAGAGAGAGATCTCTCAAGATCTGTAGGTTATCTTTATCCAGTTTCAATGCATTCCGGTAACACTTGATGGCTTCATCGTATTTTTTATCTGAACGCTGCAGAAGACCATAGACGTGCCAACCTAATGCACGTTAAGGAAGATACATTTACAGTTTTCTCAAAGTAACTGCAGTGTACTTGTGTTACAGACAGAACAAATTGACATCTTCCTTGAGGATCAGTACCCTTATAAATGAAGATGGATTACTGCAGCCAGACTTTACTGACACACTGTAAAATATTAAATGCTTCCAAATATTTTTTATAAAATCTTACTGCTTAAATCATTCAGAACCCCCTGAGCATTGTTATACAAATTAAATTATCCAAACTCCACAAAACTGTAAGAGTTATTCCCAGAGATTTATTGTTTAAAACATGCTACCATAATTACAGTAGGAATTCTTACTCATAGATGTTTTATTCTAACGATGTAATTTGTGTACAAGTTCTACTTTTCCTCTCTTGCCTATCTGTAACCTAAATTAGATTCCAGATTTTACAGTAACGAATAAACACAGAACTCCACTTGATTCATTGACAAAAGGGAAACTTAGCATTTTGTAGATCAGAAGTCTGTCACAATCTCAGCATCTTAGATTACCATCAATAATGTGACATAGCAAAAAGATCAGGTTTTGTACTACAAAGGATACAGACATGACTCTTCACATCATTACGAAGTCCTTTACGAACAAATTCATACGCTTCTTCCTTCTTCCCTAAGCAGTTCAAGGTCAGTCCTTTCATCGCAAGTGTCTCTGTAAGAAGTATCAGATATGTTTCTGACTTCCCATATGCCAGCTTTACAGTGCAGATATCCTTTGAAGTTGTTACACAGTGAAGTTCCCCATTAAAATATACATTTACATTAGGATAGCAGCCTAGCACAGCTGAAGACTATTACATGGAAACATTTCCTTTCTTGAAATCGGTCTTGAAAAGACTACTTGCAGAGCATCACACAGATGTGATGAACACAGACAACACAAACTTTTATTAATTAAAAAATACACTTAACTGGTTTCAAGGGCTTTAACAATAACCTAAAGCAAATTTAGAGAGCTCCTCAATGTGAATTAAAGTTCCAGATAGGAAGTCCAATAAAAAAAAGGCTGTGTAAGAAAGAAACATAAGAAACAAATCTCTGTCACAGTTCCCCTGTTACAGAGCTCTTACAAAGCATTTAATTAAGGGAAGCACATTTCCTGCTACCATATTTGGAGGGTAACAGACCTTTTCAATGCAATAACATTTTAATCAACATTCTGAGAGGTACAAGATTTCAAACAGTACATCGGTATGACTATTGCTCTCTCTCTTCCCCCAGTTCTTCAAGGCACACAGGCAAGCAAGTTGCATGCAATGAATACACTATGTCTGAAAGCGGTTCAAGATGCGTATTTCAGGTTTGTTTTTTTTTCTTAAAAGAGGCCACTTGTTTTGGTCCCTGCCAGAAGACTAGTCACATTTTTCATTGTAATACTCTGGTTCTCCTCCAACTACAACCTTTTCCGCAATATTAGTGGCAACAGCCCACGAACTCAAGGTCAGCTGTAACAGCAGTTGGAAGTTTTATTGATAGACCATTTAACACTGGTTTTCTGTACAGTACACCTATAAGCAAATGACCCAAAATGAGTCAATTTTTTTTGTTGTTTTTAAGTTGTCCTATATCCACACTGTAAGAGCAGAGAGAGCCAGAATGATACTTTCAGAATAATATCAAGAAGTTTGAAAAAGAATATCCCCACTATGGAAACAGGAGCAAGCTACTCCTGCCTTCCCACACCAGGGAGATAACCGCCCAGCCACACCAATCCATCTGTTCACCACCTTCTCACTAAACTTTTGAAACTCCTTTTCTCTAAAGCAAACGGTGACAATAGTGTAGCTTTCCATCAGATCATTTCACTGGCTTAATTCTGCTTCAGCTGTTCATTCCAGGGTTTACTCTCAAGCTTCAAAGCCATTAGTGGCTCAAAGCCCAAGTAGTATGTGGCTTGCCAAGGCAGCTAGCTGTCCTGGAAAAGTTTAAGAGGCAGCAAGAGCAGAAAAGACAGATCTGTATACTGAGATGTTATAAAAACAGAAGCGCTAGTAGAGACAAATGCATTAGGTCAGAGCTGCACAAACCACTCTAGCTTTGAAGCAACAAAAAAACTACTTTTATCTCTAGGGATGTAATGAAGACAACAAAGAAATAGCAGACACGGATGGAAGCATGAAAAAGATTAGTCAAACATTTCGCCAAGATTTGACAACATCAAATAGGAGAATAATTTTACTGACACAGTACATGCACACTCAGTGTTAGGTTGCTTCAACAGCAAAAAACCAAGAAAAATTCACTGTATCAGAAGGAAAGACTGTCTAAACAATGTACCAGAAACCTGTAATACAGTAAGACTAGAGTATCTTATTGAGGATGTAAATAGAATTTAACAGATGTAAATAGAAGCAATGTTTTGCTGCCCTGTTTCCTATGATATTTATCAAAACAGGATCAGCAGATTCTATCTTCAGCTTCAAGTCTTAACAGCAACAGTATTACACTTAACTTTGCTCCCTTTAGGCAGGAACTTCATATGCAGTTCAGAAAATTTAAGAGTATGAACTTGACAAAAAAACCCTCCAGATTTTTAATTTATTGGCAGAACACATTCATGTAATATTCAAAAAAAGGCTGGGCTTGCTTTAAATAGGAATGTAAGAAAAACCCACACTAGCATTCTGACCCAGAAACCTAGAAAGGCAAGTTGGAAGCTTCACTGAAGTGTTGCTTCCACCATATATTTTCATCTTCAACATCCCATTGCATAGGAGTGTTTGATTGAGCTAGAATGGAAACCTGGTTTGAATGCACAAAGACTGAAAATCCAGAGTAATTATTCAGTCATAGCAACAGAATTACACTCCCCAACAGGCTCCTTTCTTTCTCAATAGCATGATATAGACTGAAAATACATTTGAACTCATGAGACGAGACAAAAAATAAAATCTTGAGTCTGCAGTTACCTCCATGTTCAGCAAATTTTGGATTAGAGAGAATCATCTTGCAGAACTTGAGTCCATTTTTGTACTGTTTTTGTTCGTAACATTTCTGTAAAAGAGGTGAAATACAATCACTGAAATGCATTTAAACTACAGTAGCTTAACTTACTATTACAAATGCAGTCATGCATCCAGCAAGGTATGGTGATCAGATCACTAACAAGCTCTAGGCAAATATAGCTATTCATATTAAATTGCCTTTCTCAGCATTCAGAACATGCAGCCAATACTCTACCTCATGATCTACTTTTTTATAAAAAAGTAATTCTTTTTCAAAAGAAATAGGAAAGCAAAGTAGCAGTGCCTACTTCAATTCAGAAATTCTTAAAACAGAACAGTTAGAAATCTTTTGAGGACAATTGGTCTCAAAGAGTCTAGACATGTCTTTCAAAATCCCACTTCTCTGGCCTAGGAAGATCTCAAGACAGAAGATTTTCCTAGTTGCCCATGTAGACTTTTGGAAAGAGAGAAACCATGAAGTAGGATAGAGTTATTACCAGCTCAGAAATCAATACAGAGATATCAGGGTAGGAGAATTTACCTGGGTATTAAAAAAATAAAATACCTTATTTCTATCTGGAATAGTACAGCTAAGGACTGCTTACAGATTTACTTAGAATACCATTTACCTAATTACTAGGTAAACTGGAAAACAATGTGGTTTAACATATATGGAAGAAACAAAGAGTGAACCCAGATCCCTTTCCTTACTTAGGAAGATACTACCTAAATCAGTAAGGTTTTAGTAATTTAAATCAACTACGGATCACTACAGGGGATCACTAAAATAAATTTATTTAAACCAGTTAAAGGCATACTTGTGCCAGTAAGCATGAAAGTGATTTGAGGTCACTTAAGCTTTTTAACTGTAGGAAAACCACCAAACCAGGCTTAACTTGGCACCATTTTCAGTTAATAAGGAGTACTGTCCTGCTGTAATTTAGACAGATAATTCTCAGGAGAACCTATGTCATTTCAGTTACGTGCTTGAGTGATTTAACAGTCTCTCACAGATCATTCCCACTCCATCAATCTTCCAGGACAAAGGCAAAATCTGTGTTAAAGTAATATGGAGTATAGTAACACCTTTGCAATCAGAACAGATCATCGCATTACTTCGCAGGGTAAAAGCGATACAGAAACCTACCTATGCTCACTTTGGGGTAATTGGATAAGGTAGCAAAACAAGGGTCCTCCCCCAGTCTGTGGGGAAGAGCTTAACTGCAGACAGTTTTTGGGTTCTTGTTGCCTGAAACTCAAGACACTTGCAGATAATCATGACGAAGCGGAGATTAAACCATAGAATCCCTTAGGTCAGCAGGAATCCTTGGAGGACACCAAAATCAACTCTTGAAACAAAAGAGAGCTAAACCTTGATGTTAGATCAGGTTGATCTGCCTGACTGACTTCTGGCAGGATGGCCAGAGTTCCCATCAAAAGTAAATAGTTATATTATGGGAATTAGCATTTAAACAACAGCAACAGAAAACACTGAGGTTTTTGTTTGTTTGTTTTTAACTGAGAACTAGTTTGAACATCTTTAACCAGAAATAACCTAGGTTGTGGCAAAAGCTGGGAGTCCCCTCTATGGGAAGGTGAAATTCTCCCATACATCTACTTTCTTTGTTAACCTAAGATGCTTAGCATAATTTTTAAAGAATCATAGGAAAAGACCAACAATGTGCAAAGTATGCTTTCTAAACTTATTCAAGTATGCCTAAGAAAGTAACAATAGTGAACATTCATCCATGGTTCTACAACTCTTGCAACGTTGAGTGAAACCCCAAATATACAGCAGTGCTTAACCAGACGCTATTTGAGTCAAGTGTGCACTTAAAATAGATTAACTACTGGAGAAAATCAGATCCATTATCCTTGTTTTGACATTTTTATCCCAGAGTTTAGTCTCAGGCCTAGAATAAGAACTGAATCAAAGATAATTAGAGACAAATGTGATTTTTGGAGGACAGTCAAGATCACATTTTCTAAAGCCCAACAGATGAATGGGAGAGAGAAATTAATGCACTCCACACGGAGAGGAAGCATAAGTTCAATATTCACAGTTTTTTGGCTTGCTGATAAGACAACCAGCATCCTTAGTTTGAAAGAAGACCTCTCACAGCCTCAAGTCCAAACTTTAATCCAGTACTGCCAAGTCACCACTAAACCATGTCACTGAGTGCCACAGCTACGTATCTTTTAAGTATCTCCAGGGCTGGTGACACAACCACTTCCCTGGGCACCCTCTTCCAATGTTGGACAACGCTTTTGAGCAAAGAAATTTTTCCTCACAGCAAATTTAAACCTCCCCTGGTGCAACCTGAGGCCATTTACTCTTGTCCTGAAGCTTCTGGGAGAAAAGACCAACCCTCATGCTGCTACAGCCTCCTTTCAGGTAGCTGTAGCCTCCTTTTTTCCAGGCTAAATAATCACAGTTCCCTCAGCCACTTCCTCATAAGACTATACTTGTAATCGCAATACTTGTCAGTAAACACTTCAGCTCAAAACCAGACAAAGTATTTGACCACCTGCTTGTTACTAGACAAAGGAGGGTCTGACTACAGGAACATAACGAATCAGTACAAAATGCAACTTTATACAATTCCCCACTTACGGATCAAGTCTTGCTGGTTAATCAAAGAGTGACTTCCCAGCCCCATTTCCTCTGAGCACATATGTGAACATACATTTGTAAATAAGTTTTGTATTTATACCAATAACCAACTGGCTTAAATGTATACCAATAGAAGAAAAAAGGGCTTTAGTCAGCAACACAAATTATTTGTCTCATATACTTATATACATACACACATTGAAAGGCCTACAGATTCAGTAACACGGACAAGCCTGAGGCTTTTAAAGCATCCAAACCTTGCGAATAGACTTTCTAACTTCAGTCTGTCCAAAAACTGTAGATGAGCACACTATGGTCCACCTGTATTTTGTTTATAGGGGATCAGAGTTTGATAGCATATGATACCATCTCATTCTGTAGCACAGATGGACATTTCATAGTTGGGAAGCCTGATGTCTCCAAATGTGTTTTCAAGTTTTTTACTTATCAGGACAAATGTAGCTGAAATGCATTCATTAGTATCTGTCCCACTGCATTAAGTCTTTGGTACACAAAAGCTCAAGTTAATATGCTGAGTTGTTTTTCATTTTTTACTGCCTTATCTGTTGTGCTTAATGTGATGCTCCCCATCACCCCAACAGCAATCATTTCCTCCTCAAACTAAAGCAAAACCTTGAAAACACACTTGAAACCTCAAAGGCAAATTGTGGCAAGGCCCTAATGTTATCCAGAACTTTTGCTACCAGATGTTCCTGGAAGAATGCTACCTCATCTGGCAAAAATCTCATTTATTCCCTTTTTCAACATTTGCAGATAAGTATCAAGTGCCTCTACACAGATGTCAAATCAGCACTGCATCTAAGAAGTAATTATAATTGTAAAAGTAAAAAATACTATTAACAAGGACACAAAAATGGAAAACAAGAAGAGACTTGAGTCCTGTATTACAATGCTTTGCTGCATCTACTTAGCAAAATGCTGTTCACAATTTTTTTGTATTATGTCATTTTTTTAAAGACCCAAAATCCTTTCCACCCTTTAAACAAGACAAAAACCCTTTCCACTACTAAACAGAATCAAGGATCTGAATGAGCAGCCTTACTTATGAAACAGAAGAACTTCACATATCACTACTTAATCACATATGTCATTTACATCTAAATTATGCTTAACTATTTACAACATCAGGTTAGTACAAGGATGCTTTTACAAACTACATCTCCCTAGACATAGCATCTGCTACTTTGAAAAAGGCCCTGCATTGACAGAACAGTTAAATTTTTCACATACGTAGTTTAACACACAGTTTGGCAATTTTATGGCTGAAGAACATCCCATTATCTCAGACATTAACACATATTTCCAAGAAGTTGGCTTAACAAAAAATAGTCTCAACTAGTGACTCAAAGAGACTGCAGCTGCAGCAACCAATTCCCTTCCTCATGCCATGTCCCCAGTGCCTCTGAAGGTATTCAAGAGATGTATTATTTCATAAAGTGTTTTTATGAAGGCTAGATAAAAAGTAGTATCACATTCAAAGAATGGGGACAGCTATTGCATCAAACCAAATAGCAGTGTTAAACACAGCAATCAGTTGAAGATGTCACGCCTCATGGCAGGGGGGTTGGACTAGATGGCCTTTAGAAGTCCCTTCCAACCCAAGCTACTCTATAATTCTATGTGCAATTCCTTTAACAACGATACAGTTTAAAAATTGGTTTTGCTGTCTCTTGACAAGAGCTTACTAAACACAAAATCCAAGCTGTTACAACATTCTAACGTTATTCTCCGATCCTGCCTGTACAGCCCATGTTCTGACAATAGAGGTCTCGCACATCAATAGGCTCCCTTGACAGAAACTTGATGGAACATCGGAACCACCAATAAGAAAAATAAGCATTTCAAACCAATTAAACAATTTTAACATAGCTGAATAAATACAGCTTCAAGTTTTATCAGAAGAACAAATGACAGAAACATTAGGTTGGAAAAGACTTCTAAAATTGTCAAGTCCAGCTGTCACGGTCTCACCAAACCATGTCCTGAAGTGCTGCATTTACATGCCTTGTAAATACTCCCAGGCTTGGTGACTCAATCACTTCCCTGGGCAGCACATTCCAATGCTCAACCACCCTTTCCAGTGTGGAAATTCTTCCTCATATCCAATCTAAACCTCCCCTGATGAAGCTTGAGCCCATTTCTTCTTGTCCTGTTGCTTGTTACCTGGGAAAAGATACTGACTCCCACCTCACTACCACCTCCTTTCAGGTGGCTGTAGCAAGTGATAAGGTCTCCTCTGAGCCTCCTTCTCTCCAGGCTAAACAACCACAGCTCCCTCAGCCACTCCTCATAAGACTTCTTTAAGACATCATTTGTTTTAGTGTTCCCTGCTACTGTACTTCCATACAATCCTGCCTGCAGACCCCTCAGCACTCAACAGTTTCAACACTCTTCTTGCCAGGCAGCATCTTTGCTCCTGTTGCCAAGATGGTGGTGTAGAACTCGGGTTTAGAAAACACCTAGGATTCATTAAAAAAATTATTCATGTTCTCAATGCTGTGCAACACTGATGGAAGTGCTGCTTAAGGAAGGAAACCAAGGACTTTAAAAGACAAAGCTTACACATCAAGCCTTACAGAAAGAATGCTGTAAGTCAGTTATACTGGAAATCTCTCAATGGTGATCAAGTTTAGTAATAAAAAACCCTCAAAGTTATCAATGACACTGATTCTGATCAGCATCTTTTCCTGGGAGCTGACAAGTACTTTGGAGCTGATCAAATTACTGATACACATTTCTGACCAGGCACAATCAATACAGGAACATCAGAACACTGTCAGTATTCCTAATTGGCATTTAACACTCGGACCTTTTTAAAAAGCTTTCCTTGTTTTTTACTGCATGTCTATAAAACAATGTCATCAACATATAACAGAATCTATTTCTTACAGCAGCTGATAAAATTAGTTGTCTAAGTACCTTAGATTGTAGGCAACACTCAGTAGCTACTGCTTTTAAGTTAATAAATAATTACTAAATTATTCACCAGTTTGATAGCAAGGTCTGACCATCTTGTTTGAAGGAGTTCAGCATCGGTGTTGGAAATGCTCCTCGTATTACAAAATATATGGATATTTGCAATACTGATACACAAAAAGAAAGTATCATGATACCATTAAAGTTCAGAGACAGACTAGAAACCTCTCCATGAGGTTTTCCAAACAGCATCCCTCTCTCTACACTGATTTCAGTTCACTGATGTTTTACAAAATGAAAAAAAGTATCAGCTGGAAGGGGCTTCAGGCCATGGAGGCCAAGAAAGCCCTGTCTCAAGTATCTTAAATTTCTAGCCCCATGGTAACCATTCCAGAGTATCAACATGTTCTTCTACCCGTTCTCCATACCCTATTAGGATTTTATATATGCATGACCACCCCATGACTGCTCTTACTCTGCTGGTAGGAGCAGTTAACCCCATCATCCAAAATAGAAAGAAGAAGACAACCTAGATACATCCTTGCTTGCTTTGATTGTCAAAATGGACAGGTCACATCATTCTTCCCCAGACTTGGGGACTTAGCAATGCAGTGCAATGCTGAGTCAGAATACAGACAGTGGTGTACAACAGAGAAAGCAGCCAGCACTACATGGCAGTAACATTTCAATCAATGTATTAATGTCACAGTAATACCTAAGCTTTCACTACCATGATACTCTGTATCTTAACCAGATTTTCACAATTATTCAAGTTCAAATCATCAGAAGACACAAAACATGGTACATAACGCAGCTGGCAGTAACAGTTGTAATCACAGCTGTTTGTATTCTTTATTACCGGCAGAATAAAATTGATACTGTATTTATTACAGGAAAGAACATGTATGATAAGAGAATGTTTTTTCACCATTTATTGACATAGACATCTTTAACAGCCCTATAAGCTACATCTCTTTTAAAAGGGGAAGCTATTATCAATAAGCTTGCCTTAAATTAAAACAGGGTAATTTTGTGCTGTGCACACACACTCAATACACCTTGAATTCCTAGACTATCCTTTGCTTCAAAAGGGCAGAAACAAGAAAGGAGAGTAGAAAAAGCTCTCGCTGACAAGTACTTAGCATTTGTAACTTTCACACTGCTTGACTTAATACAGTTCTCTCCTGTTTATGAAAACATGTGTGCCCATGCAAAGCAGAAACAATAACAGCAACACTAGAAAGGAGGCAAAGTCATAGCCCCATAAGACATTTCCCACTAGTTTTCAATCTGCACTTCATGCAGAAGTACTGAAGACAATCTGCCATATCTCCTGGGATGAATTGCAATTTGCTTAGCAAGATCTCAGACTAAGCAGGTGCAACTGCATCTGAGAACAGTTAAGCAAATGAAACCATGAACAACAGCACTGTTTGGTGGGATCTGATACAATACATACCAAAATAAACATCAGGCTTTAAAAGTTACAATTTTTTAGGCATCTTCAAGACAATTACCAACGCACACCTTCAATATTAATTTAATCTTGACATACTCAACAACACAGTGATTCAGCCAAAAAGTTGCATGAATCACAACAGATGAAAGCAGAGATCAGACACACCTGGTATAGGCCTCTAGAGGTAAGATACAAGTGCTGGATGCAGCGAGACAGGCTTATGACTAAGACAAGCACTACTGCACTTCTCACCAGAATGTTCTCGGCCTCCAGTTATTTGTGCCTCATCAACCCCCCAGGCACACAGAAAGAGTAAAGAGGGTCCCCACCAAGCTCGCCTTAAAGTGTCCAAACCTTTTTGTATAGCTAATACATCATATAGCAAAGAGTTCCACAGAATAACTACCTTTTTGTTAAAAACTTTTTGTTTGGAGCCTGCTACTTTGCAGACACCATTTCTATCAAAATCAAAATGAAGCACAATAGCTTGAAAATAGTCAAGTCCCTACTTCTCCAAATTGCTCAACTTCTGAATCTTCTGTTAAGTTCTTTCTCCCTCTAGAAGGTAATTTCATACTTGCCTCCTTCTGAGGAGGCTTGCGGGCACAACCAGGGGAAAGAGCAAAGCACACAGCACTGCAAAGGTAGACTTACAGTGCACTTGAGCAGTGGCATAACAGCATTTTCCTCTTCCCAGGATTCACCAGTTTTCAGTGTACATGGAAACTGTTTTAATAGAATCTCCAATACCTCTAAAAATCATAAATCTTAGGAACAATCCATCTCACAGCCCATATCAGGTCTATGTTAAATTAGGATTTCCAAGTCTAACATATATCTACAACCAATTTCACTTGTTATGATTCAACTTACTCCAGAAACATGCAAGTTTTCAGGTGGCCTTCACTTTTTGTGCAACAATAGTTTAGAACAGAACTCTTCTTGCTATTCAATGCTTGTTCTGTTCCATATAAACAGCCAAACAAGAAAAAATTTCAGTATAAAACACAAAGGGACTTAACTCTGAAAAATAACTATTTTTTAAAAGAAAAGCTCCTCTATGAATAAAAATCCAGAGTGAAGAAACAACCCACATCATTCCATGGAAGCCTGCTTTCTGAGCCTTGCACGATGACCTTCACAAACTCCTTTTGAAAGATTAAACCAAGAATATCTTGTTTGGGATAAAGACTTCTCCAAATGAGACTCCCTCAAATCACTGACAAATGTGAAGTGCGATTTTTCCCTTATGCAAGTCTTACTGACTGTTACCATTAGCCTGGTTATCTATCCTCCACAATACTGTCATTTCAGTAGTTTGCAGCTGGCCAGGCATCCTCACCACCTCGTTTGAAAGCCCGTATCAAGGAAACCGCCTACACTCTTCCTAGGCCGCCTGTCCTTAGCAGCACAAGTAACAACCACATCAAGAATCAGTCTTAAATTACACCAGAAGATTTTCAACTTGCTGCTCCAAACTCCTGTCTTTAAAAGGAAGGGATCTTTAACCTTAGAGACTTCCAACTTTCATTGCTCCAGTGGTGGATTATAATGGCTACCTCAGCTATGGTATTTATCTCATTTGGGAGACCCTAACTAGTGTAACAACATATCTTCCCAATTATTGAGTTTAATAGTTCAGTAACTCTCCCACATCATTCCTAGGAGACTGACTACCTGCATGCTTATAAACCATTATTATTTCATTAAATAATTTTTTAAAATTTCTATAATTCTAAGCAAAAGAATTAATTAAATCCTACAAACACTTGTATACGTATATTTTATCAAAGAATAAACCTCTTAAGATTATTGAAGTAGTTGGAAAACAAAAAGAACATTACACAGAAGTTGAACAAGTCCTCAGAAACGGAACTTTAAAAAATTTCTAACGTTTCCTCACCCTCAGCAATGGAAAATACATGCCTGAATGAACTGAGCAGCAACAAGTCACTGCTGAAAAGGTATATACTTGCAGATATTTTGTGTTTTATTACCTGAAATCACCTGCAATTAAAGCAGCAAACCTTATTTCTGCAATAACAATATGTGCAATTCACTAAGAAATCAAAGGATTAGACATTTACAGGCATGATACTATCCACAGTTCTATTAGGCGTGAAACATCAGACCATAACGTATACTGCATGATCCTGGGCTGACACCAATACTTACTGGAAGACAGTAAGCATTTCTTAAAAACAAAAACAATTTGGCAAGTGAGCCATGAAAGCATGACAAGAACCCAAAGGCTTTCCCCTAAAGCATTTACAAAGACTACTGCTGTGCCCTGTCCAGACAAAGCTGATTTGATTTTATAAAGCCAATGTTTAAGACCAACTCTGAGACAGTTTATAATATGGATTTTTGGGTGAAGGGGAAAAAAAAATATATATCAAAGCTGCTTAAACTGAAACATACTCTGAAGGGAAGCTTCCAACTCATTTTTAAATACACAAAACAGAAGATCTGGCTGAGCTTACTAGAAGTTAGCACCAAATACACATTACCAAACTTTGACCTTAACAAGAAGCATTTCTAAGTTACCATGAGTATGTGTTTTAGATTGCATCTGCCCCATTCACTTAAAAAGTCACCTGAGCTGAAGACTGACATTAAGTGGAAAGAAACGTATCAGCACTCCTGTATTAATTCTTATTTATGATGCTTTTCTCCTTCCATGAGGGGGGAACCTCAGCCAATACTTCATCTGTGCCTTCTGTGAGGCTGAAAAGTGGAAGAGAAGAGCTCGAAGCTGTTCAGCCTCTTCCTTGCAAACAACATCACACCTGTAAGAACCTACAGAACTTCCAGGGGAAGAGCAACTAGACTGAGAAAAAGTCTCTGCAGGAGAGTAGAAGTATGGCCTAAGAAACAAAAGAGAACTGGAAGATAGGATAAAGCAAGAAAGGAGCTCTAGCACTACCTTAGAGTAGTCCTGATCAACTATAACTATTACTTATGCTACAATTGCTATTACTTCCCTCATCACCTAATTGCTAGTCTTAAATCAGCTTGTTCAAGCACTGCCAAGCAGGCAAGCACACAAACTGATATGGCTTAAAGACTATTTACTCAGCTTCTCAAGCAGACTTCCCAGCTTACATTGAACTCCAAGACGCCACACTAGTCAGGGCAGTTCTGACAGCTTTGCTTTTAAGTGGACGTCTTATTTAGAAGGCTGATGACCTGTCTCACATGTTACATACACACACCAAGTCACTGCAAAGGATTTCTCATGATCTCCAAATGAGCTTCCCATTTCATGACTGCTAATTCTCTGCAGAGCATTCATAAAAATACTTAAGTCTTAATATATGAGTACAGTTTCCTTGCATCTGCTCCAAGTGATTAAATCACTACATGCTTATAAGGTCTTATTATGCAGCCTCCCACATAATCCCTGCCTCCAATTTTTGAAATTACTGGGAATGCAATGGGCATTTTGAGTATTCTGGCAGTGCCAAACTAAGGAAAAGCTGGTTCAATCAAAGAGCCTTTAGCACCACAAGCTATACTACTACACAAAAATACTCTGAGACATGTCAAGCAACCAAAGGGTTCCATTTGCACTATGCTGACATTAGTGTTCCAGAAAGAGGGAGCCATGAAACAGTTAGAGCTAGCTGAAAAAAGTAGTAAGAAATTAAGTTTCAAGAAGTGACAATATATGAAGAGACAAGCCAGTAAGTTTGTGATCAACACTTTAGGAACTGCAACTGGCCACTACACAGCACCAGTTAAAGGGCTTCTGAAAGTTTTAAAAAGCAAGTAAATTTCTTTATGAACTTCACTTAAGTTTTATGTATTTCTCTTCTCCTTGCCTAAGAACTAATTCCCAACAATTTTATCCACTGTTTAATGTTTTAAAAAAAAAGAAACTGAGTAAAATATGATCTCCAGAAAAGCCATTCTATAATTCAATCAAAAAAACTTTAGAAGTGGCTGCTACTGTGAACTTGTCTGCTGCTAGTAAGAATAATCACTTAACTGTTCTAATATTAGTCACTTATTTTTAGCAGAGAGAAAGAAGAGTGCTAGAATGACTTACTAAGATGCATACCATAAGCATGCAGTAAGCAACAAATCACCATTAAGAACCATTAAGTTTTTTAAAACCTGCATACTACCCAAAGCAAGCAAAAGAAAACAGCTCTAAAGCACCTGCTGAAACACACCAGCTCCATACAGAGTACATAGGCTTACACACACTGCTTGAGCTCAGCTTGCTGAAGCCAAAATGCCCACCTCTGAACCGCAAAGTATTAAACTAGCTAACCAATTCAGAGATAAGTGAAAAAAATTTGTGCCTGCCAGCAGGATTACTTAGTGTGCTGCATAGACGTCCTCTGCCTGCAGACTAGTAAACTGACATGAACCACCTCAATTTCGTTGAGGCTGGAACTCCATTACTATCACACTGACAAGTCCATGAAAAGGGGAGTGGGGTGTTTTCTTGTCTGTGTTTTCTTGGCTGGGGAGGGAAGAGAGGAGGATTTTTTTTTTCCATAAAGTGTTAGCATCATAAAGTATACAGTGACTGAGTTAGAAACTCACAGCTAAAGTAAGCTCCTTCTTCAAAGTTATCTCACAAACACTAAATGTCTTTTGCACCATTAAGTCTCAAAGAGCTGAAGTAGCCCAGCACAAAGAAGTTGAGACAAGTCCTCCAAAGGACGCACAGAAGCAGGACACTTCAATCCACCAGACGTCTTCAACTACCTTGAAAACTGCATTCAAAACTGCTGAGCGAGCGAACTACTTTACCCGCTCCCTACACCAAAACCGACGCTCTCGCTGCAAAATGAGGCACCGGTGGGAATCAACCAAGTGAGCCCTGCTACGCTCGCACCGTGTTTCGAGGTCTTCTCGTTCCGCGCTGCTGGGGAGGGGAGCGGCGAGCGGCGGCGCAGCCCGGGCTCGCCCCGCAGCGCCCGCGGCGGGCGGCAGGAAGGCGCTCGGCGGCCCGGGGAGCTCCCTCGCTCCCTCCCTCCTTCCCGCCCTCGCCCGGCCGGGGGCCACACCAGCCCTTCCCGGCCGCCGACACGAGTAGGGGCGGCTCGCCCGGCCTGCTCGGCGGGCCCCAGACAAAGGAAGGAAGGAAGCGAGGACGAACCGGGGCGAGGAGGCGACGGTAGCCCGGCTCCCCCCGGGCGAGCGCGGCCGCCGCATCCGTGTGCGCTCAGCCGGGGCCAACTCCGGCGGCGGCGGCGGGCGAAGTGACCCGGAGGGCACCGAGCGAGGCCGGCGTGCGAGAGGGAAGAGGAGGGAGAAGCGGCGGCGGGAGGAGGAGAGAGGAGCGGGGCCGGTGGCTCACCAGGATCCGCTTGAAGAGGTTGCTCTCCTTGGGCGGCAGCGGCACGGACGGCATGGCGCGGGCGGCCCCGGGACAGGCACGGCTGGCGGGGGTGGGGGCGGCCCGGGAGGGGCGGCTGTCGGTACGAGGGACGGGAAGAGGGGGAACGGCAGGGAGCAAAAGCCCGAACTCGGCGGGGCGGCGGCGGCGGCTCTTTAACTCATAGCCCTGCGCCGCCCGCCCTCCCCGCCGGCTCCCCCGGGCCCCTCTGCGCAGCTGCCGGGGCGGCCTCGCCGCCCGCCTGACGCTGCAAAATGGCCGCCGGGGTCCCCTCGGCGCAGGCGCAGCGCCGCTCCCCTCACAGACACCCCCTCCGCCCGGCCGGCCCCAGGGCACGGAGCGAGGATTCCCTCAGTGATTTCCTGTGCGATTCCCGGAGCGGCGGCTGGAGCGCTCCGCTCTCGGTGCTCAGACGGCCGCTCCGGAGAGCTAGGCTGCCCGCAAGCCTGGGAGGGAGGCGGCGTTGGGAGGCAGCGCAGCCTCTGCCGGCGGCGGGGCTCGGGGAGGCTCTGCGGGCTTGCAGTGCCCTGGCTGGTATTTAAGGAAACAACATCAAACTTGGCAGCCAGGCTTTGAGCAAGCGGGGACGGCCCCCGTCGCATTAAGGCATTTTCAGCAGTTGGTTATGTAAAACTTCCCGACACCGTCGTGCGCCCGTAGAACATCGGCGTTTATTCATCGCTTGGCTCCTGCACCGAAGGAGGTCTAAGGTCCTTTATTTTTTTTCTTGTTATTCCCAAAATCGTTCTTAAAAACAAAACAAAACCCAAACCACCAACAACCAGGAACACTAAAACTACATGGCCCGGGGCATTACTTAGAAGGAAAACTGGTTGAACTGTCAAGGTTACAACCAATTAAAAATACCATCTTACAGGGAAAATAAACTAGGCGGCTTCTATTAAAAACGCTGTTTATGTAATTAACCTTTAAAAATATTAATTATATTTTTGTATTTATTTCAAAGTACCTTAGTTCTGTAATAATATGGTTACCTACCTACAGTCGCAGATTATGAACATGATAGATACCCCAAAATAAAGCTAGTGTGCGGGAATAGTAACTCACAAGAGCCAATTAGAAAACCGGTACTTAATATATTTTATTTGGTACTCGGCAAATAGATGAGACTATGAGACTGAAGATCCTGAGCAGCATTTCAGCATGTCCTTGACTTGACACAAGCTTTGCCAGAGCTGATGACATGATAGCTGCTTTCCTTTCTGGCTAACAGAGGGAACAACAGAGTAGTAGACGATTTCTTGGATGAGAGTAACCTGTATGTCAGCTTTTTCCTATCGTTCTTTATAGCTGAGCCACCAGCTTGTGGATGCTTTTTTGTGAATAGTTATTGGTTTCTGTAGTGTTTTGTTAATCTCTCTAGATGTGTGGTCTGTAACAAGGAATATCTCTCTTGTGTTTTTTTCTCACTTTTTTGTTCTGGCATGCTTCTAATGATGTCAGTCAGCTGGCTCACTGATCACAGTATGAGTGTTTTCCAAACACAGTACCCAATTCACTGTCCTTTCTGCTGTATGCTGTAGCAGTGCTGTATTGGGTATCTGATTTTTACAAAGCAGGAGTATTATTGACAGGGATAGCAGCCTTGGCTTTGCCCTGCAGCATCACTTTCAGAGCCTGTATGTACCATGACATGTCTTCAGCACTTTCTACAACTAGCTGAAGCCTTGACTCCATGAACCCTAGTTTCTGTTGTAGCAAAAGACATATTATGCCTGTGGTTGGGTTGAATGATAAACAGATGCATCATGGAGATGGGTCAGGCAAATATTGTGCTAGATGGACCTTTGGTCTGAAGCAGTAAGGCTGTTCTTGACAGCTAAAGGTCTCTGTTTCCTGCTACTCCAAACACGGGAAAGAATGCCTTCTGAAAACAGGCAAATTGCAAATAAGGGGCAGGGGATCAATTTGCATCTAGATGTGTCCATATTAAAAGACTGTGTTAAAAGCAGCAAGAAAAGGAAATCAGGGAGGCAATAAAAGAAGCGTTTGTAGGCTAGCTGAGAGAGAATAAACAAAGAAATGAGTTTTGTGGGAAGGCAGAGTTCCAATTGAAAGTGAAGTTTGGGAGCACAGTCAAGAAAACTTCTTGTCATTTAATCCCACTGTGCTGGGCAAAACAAAGCTCTCTCTACAGGCTTTGTTAATAAACAGGACTGTATTCAAGACGCATATGATTCTATCACCATTTTTACTTCAAACAGGAAGAATTCAGAAGTCAGAACTGTTTGGCCTGAAAGGGGGGGGCAACATGAAGGTGTTACATACATTGTAACAAGCTTGCTGTTTTTGCGGTGTGTGTCACCTTATTCAGTGACCTTTGGAAGTTGTGGCGAGATGTTTGCACACCGCTAAACCCAGTTAGGGCCCCCTGGATGAAAAAAGAGCCTCCGTGTGGGCATGGACCTGCCTTCAAACCAAGCACGTGGTAAGGTCTGGAGCCTGTTCTGTCTGATGAGCCATTCCTTTGCCTCCAGTTTCTAAAGCTAACTGGCAGGTTAGGAGTGCCTGGTTTTAAAGTACAGGACCACCACATCTATCCTGAAGTCTGGCAGCCCAGCTGTCTTTCTGCTCTCCCTCTTCCCTTCTACACCCAGTGGCACTGCGGGCTGCTGTGATGGCTGAAGAAGGTGGTGGCACCCAAATAGCCTGTGCCCCATAACCCCTGGTCCTCACCGGCACCATCAGCAACTGCGCCTTCAGTCATGCAGGTTTTAAGGCATCAGAACAAACTCTAAGAGGGGTGGAAGCACAGACAGCGATGGGATTTTACATCCTTCATACTCAGTTCCCACATTACAGCCTAAAAGCACACAGTAAACTTAGGGAAAGAGTGTATTTTACATGTTTTGAATACAAGATGCATGGACTAAATCCTGTGGTGGATGGTCCCTGGTCCCTGCTGACTGTACAGACTCCAGCCCTTGGCTATGTGGCCCCTGTGTGCTTTGCTGCCTGGTAGGGAGGAAGCAGGACTTTGTTACAGTCTCCATTTTCACACTAAAGTTAAAACATTCACCCACAAGGCATAATAAAAACTGAACTATGATCACATTTAATCAGAGGATTTAATGCAAGAACCGTTACTGGCTGGAATAGAAGATGATTTGGTTTTCCTTGGCCTACCCTGTTCTCTTAAAACCAAGTTCAGAGCACATGGTCTACCGAGAGTTTCATGTTCTTATTAGGTTCTTGGTCATCCTCCCAGAGATTACCTTCCCAAAAATTTTAAGTATCAAATTGCATATTTAGAGTACCAATGCAAGTATAATTTTATTATTTCATTTCACTGAGCCCCCAAAGGTCATAGTGGAAGAAGAGTGAGGTGCAGTGGGAATGGTGCCTGGTGGATGGCATCTCTCATGCTACATCACTGTGTGCTCAGGCCTGGGGAAGCACCTTGGAGATTTCAGGGTGCTGTTTGCTGTGGCCTTTTTGTGGATTGGACCAGCTCTGGGGTGGCTCCTGTTATCTGGAAGTGGCTTTCCTTGTGTCTGCTTTGCCTCGTGTCCCCATGGGTGGAGCAGAGCCAGAAGCTGTCCTCAGGTATAAACAAGCAGTTAGTTGTCATTCACGTGCTGAGGTTTGATCCAAATCCTCCCCATAAATCAGTCCAGTTTTCAGTCTTTTGGAATATTTAGCACACCAAATCCCAGTGATGTTTTACGCACCAAATACCAAAGTTTTACTTTGTTTTAAAACATGCTTTATTAGGAAGCTGCAGATTACTAGCATAGTGATAATCAGAATGGTAATATTTATTTTGTTTGCCTTTAGTAGCATAGTAATAATTCATTTTAAATAGAATTGAATAGTGAGCTTTGATTCAAAGTGGAACTTAATGTAATTTTACTCCGACTTCTCTGAAATTAATCTTTTACTAACCAGATTTGGAAGGCAGAGGCTGCCTTTGCCGCCGGCGTGGCTCGGGCGATGCCGCGGACTCGCGGTGCCGGCAGCGGCGGCGAGACGGGAACCGCGTTTTCCCGCAGGCATGCTGGGACTGGGAGTTCGCCGCTCCACTTCCCGTCTGCCCTGGCCCCGCGTGCCGCGGCGGGATCCGTGCGGCGCCCGGGGGTGCGGCCGGTGAGTGCCGCAGCTCCTCCGCGGCTACCGGGGAGCGCAGCCCCGCGTTGCAGCCCCTGTCCCGCCGCTGCTCCTGCCTCTCCTGCCCGCTCCTGCCTNCCTCTTTCTGCCCGCTCCTGCCTCTCCTGCCTCTCCTGCCCACTCCTGCCTCTTTCTGCCCGCTCCTGCCTCTCCTGCCTCTCCTGCCCACTCCTGCCTCTTTCTGCCCGCTCCTGCCTCTTCCTGCCCTCTCCTGCTTCCTGCCCGCTCCTGCCCCTCCTGCCCACTCCTGCCTTGCCTGGCTGCCCGTGAGCCCCGCAGCGGGGCAGGGCTGCCGGGGGCGCTTCCTGTGCGGCTTTCGCGGGCTTTGCTCGGGGTAGCCGCGGTGGGCGGCACAGTGGGTGGGAGCTGTTCCCGATCCGGCCGGTGTGCATTGAAATACATTCTTCTGCCGTGTACCTGCAGATTCGTATGTGCCTGAGTGCTGCTGCATGGAGCCGGTAGCATCTTTGGTTTTTAGAAATGCATTTTATAACCTGTGAAAGTGTTCGCGAGGTTGAGAACTCTTTCCTGTCTTGAAATTACTTTTTGTAATTATTATTTTGATAGGACAGTTACGGTTGTCGCTTTTGCTTACTGGTTTTGATTTGTGATGTGCGCGAGGTAATTTTATCACATTAAAAAGTTATTAAAATCTGGTTTGGAGATCGTTTAATAGGTCATCTAATGCTCATAGCTCTGTAAAAGTTTTATGTGTTCTTACTTTTGCACAAATGTGAGGTGGCAGCACCTCTCTGAGAAGGACATACCTTTTTTATTTAACGTAGCAAAATTACTTTGAAACTTTTGACTTCCTTGAAGGTCTGTGTCATGTCATTGCTCGCTTTTTTTTGGCATTTAAACCCAAGAATTTAATTTCTGAGAGCTCAGGCAAAGCAATTATTATTTGAGTATGTTGCTTCTTAATTTCAGCAGTAAAAATCAGGTGGTTATAATTAATATGCTTAATGAATTAATTAAAATAAAATATGAATATTTTAAAATTGAGTTGATGATGGTTAGCGCTTAGCCAAACAACAATGGGCCATGCTGATCTGTAGCAAGTCCATATTCATCAGCAGAATTAAGTCTTTTGGGACTGAGTTCTCTCATGCCCCTGAGCAACTAAATCCAGAATCACATATGATGATCCAGATTTGTGCCTTTTGCTGTATTCTTGGAGAAGGAACAGGATCACTCTGCTGCAGCTGGTTTTAATTACTAGAGAAATATATGAGGGGTATCATTTGCTTTCTGTGCCTTAAAGCAGTCTTGAAATTGCTGCTGTGGACTCGAAAGCACCTGCTGGCTGGGCAATCTGGGGAGGGTACTGAAGTAGAATAAAGGTCCTTCCCTCCTTCTGTAGGTAGTAAAAGAGACATTCAAATAAGCAAAATGCAATACTTCTGGTTTTGCTGCATATTGCTCTTTCTTCATTGTGGACAAATGGGTGAAAGTAAATAGGTGAGAACAATGGGTGAGTTGAGTAGTTACGAGTGTCACAGTAATTTGTTAATAAAATGCATGAAGATGCACAGAAGGTCTTGTCACTGATGAGAAAAAATAATTGTGTCAGGAGACTGAAATGTGTGTTTCCAGGAGATCTTGCTGAATAAAGGTTCATACTCTTGTTTTCTCGGGATCCACTTTTTTGTAAAAAAAAGCAGGCAGATGGGAATGTGGCACTGGCAGGGTTACTAGGCGGTGCCTCTTTGTTAAACCTTTTTTGTGTGAGTAGTCCTAGAATAAGTGTGATTTCAATTTAGTCTTCCTGGCAGAACCTTATGCTCCAATATAAGATTTTAGAGCACAGCAGTAACTCATGACATAGTTTGCAATGTTGATGATACAAAATGAAGAGGAAAAGTTCTCCCATAGAGCAGCAGTAATGCTAAGGGGAGGCTGGGTTCTATAAAACTGTAGGCCAAGTGTCTCAGAAAAATACAGAAGCTGTATTTCAGAGTACCTGCTTCTTACTCAATTTTTGGTTGGAAAATATTATGTTGCTTAAGTGTAAATATATCATGGTAAGGAGTATACAGGGGACCTTAAGCACTGTTCCCATGTCTTCTGCATACATGAATGAGTGTATGCAAGTGTATTGCAGTCCTATTGACTGGTCTGTTGTGAGGTCATCTACTAATGTCCTCCTTTTACGGTAGTGGATATAATTTGGCACCTAATTCTGGACACTTTGTACGTTCTCTTTATAGCATTCTTTACCTCTAGTATTGATCTGTCTTCTCAGCAACATTTTCCTTTCACCAATAAGGGATGAAGTGGTTGGATTTTTCCAATGAGACATATGGCAAGATGAAGCTGTTGTCTGTAAGGCTTCATCTGTAGGAGCTTTTCCATAGTATAAATAAACTGTTTGAGGAGGTGAGAGAAAAGGCTTTTTCCAACCTTCAGTCAGTACAGTGGTGATGATAAGAGCTTCTTGTTTAAACCAGGACTAAAACAGGAATAGTTTTGTCCATGACAGTTGCATTTGTCGCTGTAATCAGGGTATGGATATATTGATACAGTCCTTGTGTTTGTTTGTTGTTGTGGGGTTTTTTTTAATAGAATGCTTTCTTTTTCTGGATAGTAACACTGGCCCATGTACTGTCTACTTTTAATTTCAGGGGGTGGAAAAATAAGAAACAAAATGAAACCTTTCCAAAAGGTCTGTCTTTTCAAGAGCCTGCTTGCCAATTGCTACGGTCACAGCCTACTTGACAGCTGCCTTCTCCCTCCCGTTGCCAAGAAGATAGGCTGTGTGCTGGGACTGCACAACCATGGATCTTGGAGGCCAAAGCCATTATTGGACATAGCTAGATTGACTCTGTCTTTTAACAGTCGGCACAGGAAAAGCCATCAGCGTTCTCAAGCTTTGTGGAAGCATGAGGCTGTGCAGAAGTATCTGGAGAATCTAAGCAAGGAATACCAGCAGGTTAGTCATCTGTTAAGTGCAGACTCGTTAAATGACTTTGAGCAAAGGACCCTGAGGAGAAGATGTGCCGATCTGTCCCCCATTGCAGCTGCGTTTCAAGAAATCAAAGAGGCGGAAAGAGAAGTTCAGGAGTTAGAAGCGATGTGCACAGGTAAAGAAAAACACATCTACTTGCTTGCTTCAGAAGAGCAGCCGTGCTTATCCTAATTTTATTATCCTCATTGCCCAGCCTTTGAGGAAAGCTTTTGAGTAAGTTCAGCCAGCCCTGGAACACTCCCTGGTCCTCCCTGCTCCTGGGAGCTGCAAGGGCTTTCTGCATTCAGCCACTTCCTTCCATTTTTCATCTCCCCTCACTTCAGTTTGAGGTCTCAATATGGTCATTTTGGGAGAGTGGGTGTCATCTGGAACCTCAGCGATACCCATCTAACAGAAATAGTTGGGAAGTGTTTGTTTTGAGGTTATTTTTTGGTAGAACTGAGAGCAGTTTGAACTTCAGAAAAAAACTAGTGAGTCTAAAACCTTTGATAGATGCAGACCAAAGCCGTGTTATTTAAAATGGGATTCCATCTAGCCAGTTCAGTGATATTTATTGAGCAAATGACATGAACTTTCATTAGGCCTTGAGTTGTGAGCTTCCAATTTAAATAGCAAAAGCTAATATTTCTTTGAAAATATTTCAGCAGTCCTTTAAGGAATAAAAACTGATGGTTGTCTGAGAAAATGATGCTTTTCAATAATCTCTTAGAGTAGAAGTTGGGGTAAAAAAGAAGTAAAAATTGTTGCTGGTTTTTGTACCATTTGAGACTAAGAAGGCACAAGTGGAACAAAAGAATTTACAAAATAAGTAATGGTGCAACATTTGGGAAAAAAACTGCAACATTGTTGTGAGGAGGTGCACGCAGTAGGAAGGAAAAAATGGCATCCATTCTGTTACAGTGGTAAGTACTGAGCCAAGGGAGGGAATCCTTGACCTGGAGAAAATGGGGCTTACATTAAAGCAGGGAAAGAAGGGAAAATCAGGAAGGAGAAATCGGTGCCCAGCAGTGTAAATGGAGGAGGACAAAAATTCATGGTTCTTTTCAGAGAGGCAGCCAAGGGGTGTTGACAAAACGGTAAGAGCCATACTGAAATAAAGATGTAACTGTAGCTTTTTTAGACAGGTAGAAAACATTTGTATTCTTTAATTTTAAAAATAAATATATGTTTGTGCTTTTGGAGAAAAAAAAGATCATTTAAAATATTTTAATCCTCAACCCTCTCTAATTCTCTCCATTGGACAAAAGAGGAGAAAGAGTGAAGGAGATGGCGTACCAAAATTTAATGCTGAAAAAGAAATGTTCTTGAAAGAATTAAAAAGTATTAAGAAAACTCTCGAAAATTCATATTTCAACTTCGAAAGGCTATTTTTGAATCAAATTAATGTAACAAAGAATTTTCCTAATTCCATAAATTATGATGTGAGTGGATGGAGTTAGTTGTAGTTGAAAGAAGGGAAAAGAATGGTAGAAAATAACAGCCAATAAATTAATTAAATGAAGCCAAATTATTCTGTCTATACCGTTTGTCCTGTGGCCAAGTTAAAACACAGATGTCCCCTGCATTTGGCTGCTCACTGTTTTCCACTTAGCTGCCTAACTGACCCTCTTCTCTCTAGTACCTGAATTCCTGACAATTGATGTAGGATTTTATATTTGCAACACTCCGTGAAGCAGAAAAATATTTCCCAGTTTCCTTCTGGTGATGTGAGTCACGCGGTAGGTTAAGTGAATTCTGTTTTGCAGGGAGGCAGGAATAGGATACCAATCCTCTGAACCTTAAGCTCATTGGTCACCACCAGACCATCTCTCACCTCTGTCGACAGCAGTTAATTTGATACTGTTTATCTAACTGGTCAATAAACTTACTTTTTGGACCAGCTAGAACCAATTGAGAGTCCAGTTTTATGCTGCATCTGAGACAAACCTATGGTTTCCATGCTAGCCACAAGGCAAAAAGTTTTCACCTTCCCTTTGTTGCTTTGTTCCCTCACTCCCAGCTACTCAAGGCTGGCTTCAGCCATTCCCCCATTTGTGTCGGTAATTGTCCAGTTGTAATTTAAATCTAGTTCAACTTGGCATGGTAAAAACATACATTTATTCAACCAGACTTGCTTTTTTAATTCCAGTGAGTTAAATTGTTTCATTTTCTGATGAGTAGAAAAGTGGTAAAAAAAGCTGGTAGAATAGTGGGAAGAAAGATGAAAAGGAGAGGGGGCTCCCAGTTTTAGCAGTGATGTGTTTTCCACTTGACTCCAACTGTCCTCCAAGTTTCTACTTAGTGTATAATCTATTGCCAACTGATCAGCATTTTTAGTTACTGTGAACTGGAGCCTCCATAACAGAAAAAGCTTGGAGTTTCTCTGGGCTTTACCTGAGAATGTTATCTAGTTTGTTAGTAAGCTCTAAAATGTGGGAAGTCGAAGTCTAATCACAAGTAAGATGTCTGCTACTCCTTCCAGCACACCTGGAAAGTATGATCATTGAGTTAGCAATGTGCATCCTGGCTTGGGCTGCTCTTATTTGATAATTTCATGCTGGTAAAAGGCTGCAAGCTTTTCTGTGCTGCAGTGCATGTCATTGGATAGCTGTGTTATAATTTGCTCTAGGTGAAATTGCCTAACATCTATCCCTGTTGTTGGAATTTAGAGCTAGACAGCCGAGATGAGAAACAACTTCTAGAGCTTGCCTTAGAAGAGAAGGAAACCCTGGATGAAAAAATGAACATGTTGTGCAGAAAGGTGAGCCTGAGGTAAAATTTTACAGCTTTGTAAATAAAGATGTCAGAAAAACATTCCTTTGTGATCTTACCAATAGATTCTGACACTTGAGTTTAATGAAACAGAAGTCCAGCTTCTGTATTCTCCCTGAAAAGAAGTGGCAACATTAATTATTAGTAAGCTTCTTAGTGACAGTTTTGTCTTAGAAGCTGATTAATTGAGTCATTTCTCTTGCTTGCTTGTCTGTCTGCAAATGCTGAAAGGGATTAAAAAAGTGGTGAGTCTGTGTTACTGAGACTTGACATCCTAGTAACTGTTTGTGGCAGTGGAACGTGCACTCTTGAAAGATTCCCAATTGGAACTTGCAGTCTTTCATTTTCTCTTCAGCTCACAGCACACCATGAGTGGGTAAAATATAAGCAAAGAAGTTGAAACGATTCAGTGGAGACCTCTGTGTTTGGGCTCATTTCTATGTTCAGACTGAAATAATATGAAATGGGACTTTCTGTAAAATAAGATTTATGTTAAGATTGGCTGGGTTAGCTAATAGCTTTGTCTTCATATGTAGCTGAGGCTGGGGTGGGTGACCTGGCGCCTGACTTTGCAGGACTGGATTCTGAGCTAGCTTTCATGTGGACGCACCAGCGTGTCCCATTTCCACACTGACTGCACTGAGTTGCAATGGTCATTGGACAGTTTTTAGTCCTACTTAACTAGTTTGCCAAAGGAAATCAGTGGCTGAGTGTGCTCAGGCTGTGGCAGTTGGGAAGGCTGCCTGTAAATTTGATTAAGAGAAGATTCAGGGTCATGAAGGAGATAATGGCATTCTTTTTCCTTTTTTTTTCCAGCTTTTCCAGCTTGTAGTGCCAAAGGAAAAATATGATAGAAGTCCTGTCATATTAGAAGTGACAGCTGGCAGAACAACTGGAGGTCAGCAAAGCCCCTACAGTGAAGATTACTTCAAACCTCCATCCAACTCTATTAAACCTCTTATGGGTTATTCTTAATGCTTTTTTTATACATTATTGGCATAAAGTAATACTTTCTAAAGATGAGCATTAACCTGCCTAATGACTGGGGTTAGAGTTGCAGCTAAATCTGAAAACTGCTAACTGCTGTTTGTGTGATAATGCCTTTTTATTTTTAGGGGACATCTGCCAACAGTTCACTAAAGAAATGTTTGAGATGTACCAGAGCTATGCCGACTACAAGCGCTGGACCTTTGACATCGTGAACTATACGCCGGCTGAGATAGGTACAGCAGTTCTTCAGAGATTCCACCAAGACAATGAAATTAAAAGCAGTGTTTCTCTGCTGTATTTGTCACACACTGTTTGTTTCTCCAGGAGGGCTGCATCATGCTGCTGCTCGTATTTCAGGAGAGAATGTCTACAGGCATCTGAAATATGAAGGAGGGACTCACCGAGTCCAGCGAATCCCTGAGACGGGCATGTCAGCAAGAATGCAGCGTATTCACACTGGGACAATGTCAGTCATTGTCCTCCCTCAGCCAGAGGAGGTAAACTGTTAGTTGTGGTGCTAAGCGGGTGCTGTACCCCTGCTCACCCATTTTGGCATTGAAGTAGGTGTTACTTGAAACCATGTTACTGTTTTGGGGATATCATTGATCACCAAGTGCTTTGTGCAAGTCCCAGGAAGTGAACCACGAGTGCTCTGACTCTGGTAGTCCTTGGCTCTGTACCTTACACGTATAAATGGATCATCAGAATCAACTTCGCAGAGATTTGCTGTTGCCTGAAATGGCATGTAAATGAGTGATCATTTCATTAAGTGTTCCAGCCCCAACACTGACAAGGCTCACTGTTATGAGTAAGCCAATTTTAAATTACATCATATATTAAGACACGGAATATATCCAAGGAAATACTCAGTGTTGCATAGTAATGTGATTCTGCATGTCCTTTTGAGTTTTTTTTAGTTTCACTTAAATTATTTGTGTCCTCTGTTAAAAAGGACAGTCTCCTTTGAATGTGAATGAGTGTGTTGGCTAGTCTGTCTGAGATCTCACTGATACCAACAGTTCTCACTTGGACCAGCAATTTACACACAAAATAAACAAAACCAGATCCTCTAGGCTTTTCCTGCACCTTCTCCTGCTTCTTTGTAATACTTTCCTTGGAACATTGATCAGATCTTAATGTTCCTTTCCCATCCGCTGAACTCAGACTATGGTCCAGGTCATCATGGACTCCTGTTTCCAATGTGGCAATCCTTACTTGAATGGATCTGGATACACCTATTTTTTCCTCAGTTACACATGGACTCCTGTTTTCCAATGTGGCAATCCTTACTTGAATGGATCTGGATACACCTATTTTTTCCTCAGTTACATGATTTTAAGTACTGTTGCATGAACCATTCAGGCTTGACTCATGAGTAAGATCTTTGCACTGGTGTTTAGAAGTGGTTTTTAAATATTTACTTATTTCTTAGTCTCTCTGCCAAAGCTAGTGGTTTTACAAAGCAGTGATTTAGTTTTGTGTCACACACATGCACGCATGCACACATACCTTGTTTTGTGAAGGACCTGGAGTAAGAAGGACCTGGAGTAAGAGTTTGAAAAAATAAGTGAAATGTTTAAAGCATCACTTCTTTTCAGAGATATTTGACAATTCATTTTAAAAATTATAATTATTATAACTGTTACTTAGGAACAGTTGTACAGGAGCAATTTTTTGAGAAGTGATTTCTTGTTAATGCTGAGTATCACTGACATGCAAATATTTTTACAATGAGCAGGAAGTAGTAATTTTCTTTGATTCTAGGTTGATGTTAAAGTGGATCCCAAAGATTTGCGTATAGATACATTCAGAGCCAGAGGAGCAGGAGGGCAACACGTTAACAAAACTGATAGTGCTGTGAGAATTGTGCACCTTCCCACAGGTAAGTCTGGCTGTACTTTGTACTTTTAATCACACTAAATATGTATCCTGAAAATACAACTTGTGATCATGCAGGTTGTCTCTTGCAGGGTTGGGCTTTATACCAGAAAAAGGAACTATTTGCCCCTTCTGGTTCTGTCGCTCTTGTAGCAAGGCAGTGTGAGAAAGGGGCTGTGTACCAGGGGGACAGTGATTATGCCAGTTTTGTCTTTCGATGGAGTCTTTAATGAATACACTGTCTTTGAAGGATGAAAGAACAAATGGAGGGTGACAGGGATGAAGTAGAAGATGTAAATAATTTGCAGTGTGTGCTCTGTACCTTCAGAAATAATGGCCACTGGTGAGCAAGGGTGCTTTTTGCCTAGCTGGAGTCTGTGTATTTACATGACTGATTAAAAAGAGGGCTTGAAGATTTTCTTTCAGTACTAGATAATGCTGTCATATGGTGGATAGAAAGGAAAATGTATATTGATGGGAAGGTAGTGTGTAGACTGGACCACTCTGTCTTTTTTGGTATTTGTTTTTATTGTAATTTATTGAGCTTCTCTCCATACAGATGTGGAATCACTTTAGGCACAGGAAATACCAGTAGTGACCTGAAAACAGCTGTTCCCTCTATGCCTTTTTCTTTCAGAAATCAAATGAGAAGTACTACATTTCTTTTAAAGATCTTAATTTTGCTTAATCTCATTTTTCATAATTAAGTTCAAGACCTGCTAGTGTTGATTAGACATCCATTTCTACTAGAATAATGAATTTTCCAGTCTCCAAGAGCTTATCTGGACTAAGATTTGAAAAACTTGTGTTATACTGTTTTAAACATGCTCCTGTAGACTGTTCAAATTGCATTTTTAACATATGACAGCTAGTTGGAGTGAACCCATTTTCTAGAGGCAATGTCAGAAACTTGTTTGCTTCATGAAATTTTAAAATATCCCTGACTTTTCTGTAGCACAGAACAAAGCCCCCCGGTGCAGCTGTGACAAGCTTAAAAATGCCCTAATGGTTCCGGCCAGTGTGTCAAAATGACTTTTTATCCTACAGCTGAAAGGCCTTACAAACCAGCACGCCAGTAAGTTTCATTTGCCTAATGTGTTAGAATTAATTTAGCTTGTTTGTTCTTTGTTGTAATGGGCTCTTGGATCCCTCTGCAAAGGACTGGCAGTTGAGTGCCAGCAGGAGCGGTCACAGCAGATGAACAAGGAAATAGCTCTGCGCACACTGAGAGCTAAGCTGTACCAGCAGATCATTGAGAAACAGCTCAGCGAAGAACAGAGCGCCAGGAAGCTGCAGGTGAGGACAAGTGGTGGCTGAGGTTTGGAGGGGGTGTTGTGTCAAAGATTTGTTTCTGATCTCTTTGGGTGACGGAGGCAGAGGAAGTGAGAGTGTGTGTCTAACCAGGGGTGCATATAAGGGAGAAGGATCTTGCAGTTTAAAATGGTAAGTCTACCTTCTTTTATCCCAGTTCAGTCGTAGACTTCTCAGGCAATGAAAAGAGACATCAACTGTGGCTGGAAAGAAAACAGTCGAAAGATAAGCTGAAATTATTAAAAAGGCAAAACTCAACATCATGTACGGAATGCCCCCATTAAGGCCAGAGTTACACAAATTAAGCATCAGTAAAAAGTTATATTTAATGAAAACTAGGATCAGAAATTCTCAGAAGTTTCTAAAGGAGAGTGTTTTATGCTATACAGAACTTTAGAGAGAAACAAGTAAATAAACAATCCTGCCACTGTGCAATTAGGTAGCAGCTTATTTGATTCCGTTTAGGCAACCTATTGAGGAAGAAACAGCTTTGGTATGAGTTACCTCACATTACGCTGCAAAGTGCACTTTTCTCTCAAAATGTCCTGTCATTCTTTTCCCAGTCTTTGAGTATTTTCCCATTTGTGGTACAAACTTCAACAGTGATCTATTGAAATAAAAATACTTCAGAATTAGAGAATTATTCAGTGCTCCATACTGTCCAGCTTGGCTATTTAATCACTTATTTCAGGTGGCATTTAAGTGTATTGTCCTTGTGGATTGTTAACTCCATTGTCGTAAACAGTGAGCAGTTTCTTTTTTGCTACTAATTTCAGTTTGAGAGCCTTCAAAGCTGCATAAGGGACTTACATGTACATTTATATGAACATTATGAAAAATCAGGCAAAAGTAAATTACCTTTCCTAATGTTTCAGAATTTACTCAAGAAATTCCACGTTTTGAAATATACATGCTGAGTACAGATGAAATTTTCACCAAAGCTCACTGAAGCAGAGACCAGTTTATTTCTCTGAGCATTTTTTAGCATTTAATTCTCCATTTTAGTGAAGACCGCAGTGTTCAGTGAAGTGTTTAACCACAACAGTGGGGTTTCTGCTTTGAAAGTTAGAATTGCTGTTTGCACTCTGGCATTTCACCACTAGAGGGCAATTTAACTTCTCAAGCTTAAGTCTCGGTGCTAATTTCCGACAGCCACGCGTTGACTCTGCCGCTTCCGTTATTAGTGGAGACTTCTTTCATTTTTTGTGGGTGCTACAACCCTCCCCCCCAAAAAAAACCCAACCAAAAAAACCCCACTGGTATATTTTTGAAGTAAGGGCTCTTACCTTGTGTGACCTTAGAGTTACGTTGTTCTTCCAGCTACAGAGCTGGAGCAGAAATATGCTGGAGGATATAAAAACTTGGTCTGTGATACAGAATCGCAAACAATACAGTTCAGTAATGCCAGAAGATTTTAAAAAACCCTGTATGCCAAGGCAGTGACCACTAGGTTTGTAGCTGGAACAGGCTGATCCATTATGGTTTATTTTACATATCCTGTTATAGAGGAGTATTTGGTTTTTTTAAAACACAACGTAACAGATTTTGTTTTTTCCTGCTTTGCTGCAGTTGGGAACAAGAGCCCAGTCAGAGAGAATTCGTACTTACAACTTCACCCAGGACAGAGTCACTGACCACAGGATCTCATATGATGCACGCAATATCAAGGTAAGGGTTGCTTATGAGAGTATTTAGATACTTATGTTTACCATAAGAAGAAAAAATTAACTTAGGAAAAACAATTTAAGATACATGTATATATATATGTGTGTGTATATGTATATATATGTGTGTGTGTATATATATATGTGTGTGTGTGTATATATATATATATATGAAGAAAGTAGCCAGTTGTGCTCTGACAGAACACTGTAGTTCTAGAAAGCTTAAACTTCCTTTCCTGCCTTGTTGTAGTCTTAGAGATTATTGGCACAGGCTGTAACTCACTGGCCTACTTCTCTGTGTATTTTTCTCCTACTATGTGAGTGGAAAATGACCAAGCATGTGGTCCTCAATGAGATCCACGAGCCCCTTGGCCAAACTGGGCAAGTGATATTTGAGATTCTTGAAGCATAGTACATCCAGAAGAAAAACCTGACATGAAGGACTTTTTGCCATTCTTTCCTTTTCCTAAGGCTGGAGTGAAGAACAAGAAAAGCTTTTATGCTGGCATAACAGGCCACAGTAAAAAGAAATTGAAACTGAGTGGTTTTGTTTTAAGATTATCTGAGATCTTGTTTCTGAGTAAATATCTACATATGGCTTGAATCTTACTGATTGTTCAACCTGGAAAAGAGAAGGCTTTGGGCTGACCTAATTGCAGCCTTCCAGTAACCAAAGGGAGGCTACAAGAAAGAGGAAGAGAGATTTTCAAGAGCATGTAGTGACAGGACAAGGGGGAGTGGGTTCAAAATAAATGAGGTGTGTTTAGATTAGATATTAGGAAAAAATTCTTTACTGTGAGGGTGGTGAGTCACTGGTGGAGGTTTCCCAGAGAAGCTGTGGATGCCTCATCCCTGGCAGTATCCAAAACCAGGCTGGATGATTCTGTGAGCAGCCTGGTCTAGTGAAAAGTGTCCCTGCCCATGGCAGGGGGGATTGGAACTCGATGATCTTTAAGGTCCTTTCCAACCCAGGCTATTCTATGATTCTATTTATTGAGGTTTTTTTCAGTGGGAAAAAATCTTCTAATAATGGGGTTTTTTGTATTAAATTGATGAAAAACAAAATTTAGGGTGATCCCTCAACATTTTGGCTTCGGTATCCAGTTTGTTGTAAGTGCTGTTGCATAAGGAGCAACAAACTGTACCCACAGGTGTCCTGGGTAACTCCAGAAAACACAGGGCATACTGAATAGGGAATGGTTCATATTTAATGGAGTGCAGAATAATGTGGCAGAGGAAATAGTTCCATCCTTGTGTAAAAGTGGCTTTTGTTAGTCAGTTACTTAGTGTTTGGATATTTCTTGAGTGAAACTGGAACTCTAAACTGCCTTACAAAAGTTCGATGAGCTTTGCTTGCAAAACAGCCTCACTCTTGTCATGGACAACAGTATTTGAATGAGGTTTTTCAGTCCTTGATTGTTCTTGCAGGGGATTTTCAGGTAAGTGCATGGGCTACATGAAAGTGTGGCGGTAGCTGCTTTTGTTGCTGCCAGAATCAATGTGCCTTGCACAGGCAGGCAGCTGATGTCCTGCTGCTGTCCACCACTGCTTTCACACGGCAGGGACCTGCAGGGATGAGCAAATGGGGACTGCAGGAAAAGTGCATTTCAGGGTTTGAGTAGTTGGTGTTTCAGAATAGTGCTGAAGGACAGCTGGTAATGCTTTTGTCGGCCTTTTTTTTCCTTAGGAAATTCTAAGTGGGAAAGAAGCACTGGATGAGCTAATCAACAGACTACTGGAGTTTGCAGAGATAGAGGCTGTCACCCAGTATCTGGAAAATTTGCAGGCTTTGGAAGGAGGAGGCTGCTGAAGACTTTGAGTAGGGTTGAAACAGAATTGTTGTGTTTCATAGCAGAATAAAACAGATGTGTTTGTTGGATGATATGTTGTACCTATTCCTCTGTTTTTCAGTGTGAGATACTAGTCTTTTTATATTTTGGTGCAAATGGGGTTGAATTTATTACAGCAGCCCTGACAGAAAAGAACCAGCTTGGAGTACTGTGTGCATGCTCCTCCTGTCCTGGCAGATGGGCTTTGTTAAGCTTGTCCTTCTCTTGACCATATCACAGCTGGAAAGATACAGACTTGTGATGGTGGAGCAGAATAAATACCACATAGTGCACTTTTTGTCTGGTGGTGGGAGATTTTCCTCTCCAGGTGAAAGAAACTGAGCACCCCAAATACAGTCTAGAACCTGGCCTCATGAATATTATTTATTTTTACACACGTACTGTGTGAGCTTCCTAAATGAAATCCCTTAGAAATAAATTTGTGTTACGACGCTTTATTTTTTTAGAGTAAATATACAAAAGCAAAGGGTGTTTGCAAAGGGGCCAGAATGTTAAAAGGGAAGCCTGTTAGCTTCTTCCAGGAATTCTTGGGTCAGCTTGTGGTGGGACTGGCCCACGTGCTACAGTGGCATGTAGAAATATGTGCGCTAGTTTTAAATAAAGTTTATGAGGTAACAGGCAGCTCCCTGCCTCCTGGCGGAGGAAACGAGTTCATACTGCAGATGCATTTTAGCAAACCAGGTAGCTCTGGAATTCAGCTCCTATCTTTGGGAATGTCTGCTTTTGCCTGTTCTGAGGGCGATTCCGGTGTCTACAGGGCACCCTTGGCTTTGACAGGACTCATGCTCACATTGTAGCCTGCACATGAGCAGTGCTGGCAGGCACTGAGCACAGGCAGGCTCTCGTTGTGTGCCTGACTCAGGAGTGCTCCGTGCTCAGTGTGACACAAAAATGGGTGCTCTGCTCAGTTGGGTTCACTTGTGAGATCACAGAGTTTTCTTTTCATCCTGCCCATCCCAGGTTCTGCTGTGCAGCTGCACTGCACTGTCTTCTGCATGTAGAGAGCCAGTTCATTGTCACAATTTAAATTATGCCCTGTGGTTGGTTTATATTTACATATTTATTTTGTAATCATGAATGATGCAGTGTGAGGAAATGTCAGGTAATTTAAGAAAAATAATTATTTCGATACTGAGTTCTTGTAAAGGGTATAGTTTTTACTACTGTATATATAACAACAATTGTAACATTATTCAGCTATATGAAGAAATATAGAATTTGTACCAGGAAGAAAGAAGGAAAACTATTAGTTCCTCAGTTCCAGAATTATTTTTCAATTCTTTTGTGTGTTCCTATCAGCCAGCTTTGTCTGACAATTTCTGACTTGCTTCCAACACTTAAATTGCAAAAGCTTTGGGGCTTCAGTTGGGTTGGTTGGTTTTTTTTTGTAATTGATAGTTCTGCAAGTCAATCAGGAAACATATTACCATGCAATTCAGGATTCATTTAAACTATGACTTCTTTCAGTAAGCAATTCAAGAAAAAAAACCCTCCAGGAAGATCTGCAACTGAGCTTACACTTCTTGCAGTGCTGACAGACTGGCAGTAAGTATTATGATTAGCTGTATTAGAATATCCAGCTAACATGGTTATCCAATTACCATACTCACTTTGATTACGCAATTAAATTAACCAATTAATTTTATTAATTATATCTCTCAAACAGTCTTAGAAACTTCTTAAAAAGTACCCATTTTAAATAAGAAGATTCCACTTCCAGGATTAGTTAGTGCCTATAAAGTACTTTACTATGAAAAATTACTGAAACACTTAAAAAATGGGCCTCATCTATTGTGCTGGAAGAGAGTAATATTTCTGCAGGACCTTAGGGATATTTGTGATTGATGAATTTTCTGTAGCCCTTTTTTGTTGTTGGTTTTGTGTAGTGATGAGAAAATGGAAAGCAGATGGCAGCACACCTCTTGTACTAAGTTTTGGATGTCCCAAATGTAGGCACTGAAATTTAGCAGATAAGGTCTGCCAGCCTGGCCCAGGAGATCCTGAAGGTTTTTTGTTGTAAGCTTTTGCTGCAATTGTGTGTCCATGCGTGTGTCAGCAAAATACAGCTAAAATACAGAGTTTGGGATGGAGCACAAATACTTCTACAGGAGGTCGCTGCCTGCAGTGTTCTGCTTTATTAAGTCGGATGTATTTGCTTCTCCTCATTGAGAACACATTATTTGAAAATGTTTTCTCCTAACTTAAAAAAATACTCGAAGCCATATTTTATTCTAATTTCTTCCACCTCAGTCTTTTTGTGGTATGTAAGAGCTGAGAGATTGTGATGGGGTTTGACTGTGGGCCGGCACTTTTCCTTGAGGATGGAATGTGGGGTATAATATTGCTATTTCTGAGATATTTTCAGGATGGAATGTCTCAGCTTGGGCTTTTGGTTCCTACAATCAGTCAGGACTTTCAGCAATGAAATCAGTAGCAGGAAATCTTACAGTACCAAAGCACAGGGAGGAAAAGGGAAAACAGCTTCTTGGGGAGAAACAAACAGCCCCGGGGGACAGCACAGCAGAGCAAGAGGAGGTTTCTCTGCTAAAAACAGCTTTCTCCTGCAGCTTTCCTTGTCAAATAGTGTTAGAACAAACATAAACTACCACCCCTCTGCCTGGCTTCCCCTCAGCACCGTCTGGGGAGCTGAGACCTTACCCACAGACGTCACGTTACAGCTCGTGCAAGGCACCAACTTCACTGCTCTGCAGATCCTGCTGATTGTTACGAAATGTAGTTCCTGGATCTCTTTCATTTCTCTGCTGAGGTCTCACACAGCAGTGTCGACCCAGCCAGGAGGGAAGCCAGACAAAAGCTGGGTGTGCCTGGAAGCAGCCCTTCCATGGCAGTGGAGAGATGGATGTTTACCCTCTGCAGAAGGAGGGCAGCCTGGGTACCTCATCTCGATTGCTTCCATTGAGTCATCAAGTGTGCATTTGACTCTCAGGGCACTGCTCATCGTTCCTAAGGCCAGCAGATTTGTAATATTGAATCACTATCAGTTACAATCAAAAAGCTCATCTGTTCGGCTTTATTCTGAATGTTACTAACAGTAACTGCAACAAACCTTATCTGAACTCAGTTAAAAAAATTTTAAATTAAAAATCTTATCCCAGGGTTTTTGTTACTCGTAACTGATGCACAGAATAAACCAATTTCCAGTAACTGCTTAAGGCTCTACTGGAAGGCACACAGACTCTCTTGGTAGCCACAAAATAGAAGTATTTCTTTTAAGAAGCATTTCCATATTTACAGACCTATTTTAGTTTTTATTTACCCCAGGCCACATTTTTAATAGAATATGCACCACCCCTAAATCAGTAGCAGGAAAACAGAACAGATGCACAATGGTAACGCAGATTGTTCAAATGAAAGCTTTATTCAGTATTTTCAAATAAACTCCAAGAGTTTGCAATATTTTGTAATTGCAACTGAGAAGCAGCTCAAGAGAAACCAGCTGTTTAACTTTGCAGACATTACTTATAAACTAAAACAAACGCTTTTCAATCACCCCAAGCAAGCCATTAAAATCTGCCGTCTCCAGCCCATGGTCTGTACAATGCTGTCTGCTGGTTTTTAACATAGGCTATTTCTAGTTTTACAGGTAAAATCAAATCTGCTTTTGGGACTCCTGGGATTTCCCAAAATTCTCTAGGAATCTCTGAAACCCAGCTCTCTGGGAATCCTCTTGGGCAAATTTAGCCTTTCTGAGATTATTATTTGCAACACTTTTTGCTTTGTACAGAAACTTGAATAAAAGTTCTATCCTGAAACATTTCACAAAGCTAAACCTGTTAATCACACAAATTGCTAACACAATTTCTAAGTTAAATAATTTAGCAGGGAGAAGGTAGGGGGACTTAAGAGGTAGATAGAAGAGAGCCTGAAGAGGTCTGGCTGACAACAGAACCCAAGGGTTGCCACAGCTAATTGCAGGAGGTATGCAGACAGCTTTTGTACCAGCAAGCAAAAGGATCTAAGGGATGCAAACCCCGTATGAGGAATGGAATGGAATCTGTCTCGGGAAAAGGAATTATCAAGGAAATCAAAAGAGCACATGTAGTCAGGTCTTGAAATAGCTTGTGTGTTGTTGGAAAACAGACAGGGTTCTTCAGGGCACGGTGCAAACAGGCAGCAGAAGAGTTCAGTGGGAGCCGGGACCTGGACACATGGTGGCTACAGAAGAACACGAAGCTTTCTGGAAATCTCAGCAGAGCAGGGGAGAAGGTGAAGGTGGACACCAGAAACACGGCACAGTGGTGATACACAGATTTGCATATCTGGGAATACTGGAGGAAGACAATTTGAGGAAGACAGCAATAATAAGAAAAGTACTGAAAAAGGGGAGACACAACTCAAAAAACAAATCAAGGAAAGCAAGCAGCATGAAATAGTTTTTTTACTCCCTTTCTGAGATGCCAAAATTTGCACTGAAATAAAATCTCTTTTAGGGACAAAAAAAAAAAAAAAGAATATTTTTATACATGCATAGGTTAGTGAATTTAACTCAGATCCATGTCACGACCAACCCTCCCACTTCTAAAACTGAATATTGGGACTGGATGACGCTGCAGGGACAGATTTTATGTATGAGGGTCAAACAAAATGTTACCCTATTAGGAAAGTGTGGATTTCAATCTATGAATCCCCAGGTGAAGGATTAAAATGTGTTTTAGCCTAACTAGGAACAAGGATTATTCTGTAACATGAGTAAAATTGAGCAGTCTCTGCACAGCTCCTGGCCCAACAAAGTAATTTTTCTTTTTTCAGTATATGCAATATGTTTGCTTCTAAAAGCATCACCAGCTTCAGGCAGGCCCTGCTGTAAAAACACACACAAGTCTTACGCTATGAAGCTGCCTTTCTAAACAGACAAGGCGGATGAAAACATGAGTCAAGGAAAGAAAAATACAGAGCAGTGAATTGACTGGCTTGACACCACGCAGAAGAAATCATCATCAAAAATTGCAGTGACTCCCCCCTGCTCTCTGGCTCTTCTCATATTGCTAATAGTGTCTATGACATCATATAAAACCAAGGGTGTAGTCCTTACTCAAGGAGCTTGCAATAAAAGCAGGCAAGCAGATAAAAACACACTGCATGACAGAAAATAGATCAGTCAGAAAACACTTGGCTGAAACAGTAAAAGGAACATTCCTTTGTCAAAAGTCAGTGCAGCCCAAAGAAGGATTAGCAGATGAGGAGTTTCACTGTGGCAATACCTAGAGGATTCCTATAGCGCATTCTAAAGGCAGAAGATTTTTCAGGGAGATAGGACAGAAGGGAGAGAGATCTGTACAAAACAGATGTCGTGGAAAAGCAGCATCTGCCTTAAATCTCACACAACACAGTATTTTTGTGTAGAGCAGAAAATATTTGGTTTAGATACACAGTAAGGAAATTGAATGACAGCATGGTGCAAAATTAAACAATGGCTTTGGATATATCAAAATTGATTCAACTGGCCCTTTTTATAACTTATACTTAAGAACAAAGAATTAACTGGTCTCTGACTTTCAGAGGTAGAGGAGAGCAAAGTGCTGTATTTCTTTGTGAAATGCAGGCTTTAAAATCACATCAGCTAAAACCACACGTATGGTATTTAAACTAACTTTACTAGCTGTGAGTAAAGAAAACTTCTAATCTTTTTTCCTAATGTTCTGGTTTGTCTATTCAACTCAATACAAAGACCTTTGGTTCATATTACAACTAATAGCAGCTCCACAAGGAAACGAGTTTTGAACACTAATTTTCAGATGTGTTTAAACATCTGCTCAAGAGATTTAGTTACAGGTATCTTAAATCACTGCCTGTAACCACTTCAAAGGGACAAAACATTTTAAAGGAAAGATGCTAATATTTTGGGAACCTCACTAAAAGAGGAAAGCTATCCTCCTCAGAGGATATTAAAAGTGGAGCCTACAAAACCCCCCTATACTACTGGATAAAACTGTACTAATAAACAGAAAATAACTTTTCAGAAATCATAATGAAAGGCATATACCCTAGGCTTGGAGTAACAGAAGGAGGATCAGTACAGCAGTACAAAGAAAGGTCTAAGAAAAAAAAGAATTGTGCTTGAAAGGAAAGCATGACCAGCTGGTAACTCAGCAGCTGACAAAAGCAAAGGAGCAGAGAGAACTGGATGTCGTGGTAAGTCACTGGTATGGGCACCCATGGCAGACAGCACGATGTGGTCACATGAAAGGCAAATGAAGTTTAGGGACATATCAAGAGTTACTTCCAATATGCTAAGGAAGTAATGGTAACATCATGCGTGGCCTCAGCTGAGGTAAACTAGCCCAGGGAAACCCATCTAGGCAAGTGTAGTCCAGGCAGACTCAGGCTGGAATGGATGAAGAGAAGCAGTGGTGGAACACAGAAGGTCCTGTCACACAAGGACGCTGTTTGTGATTTCAAAGAGAAGATGTGATGGATTCAATATGAAGAAAAGCTGCTTAGCTCAAGGATAAGACTTGTGTAAATTGGGAGGAAGAGTAAACTGGCCACAAGCACAAGGAGACTTCAAGCTAGAGCAGGCTCCTGGATGCCAGAGTAATGTTCAAGTAAGAACAAAACCTAAAAAATATGATTAAGAAACTCTCTCCTTGGAGTACACGTTGTACATTCCTGCATCTAGGACTCTGCAAGCATCCTGCATCTCTGAATGACAATCCAGGGCCAGATATTGCAGGAAACTTTCAAATTTATCAGAACAAACATCAGACAAAATACAACAACCCTGAGGAAGCCAAGGAAACACACGGGATTAAAAACAATACTTAATTCTCTTCTAAACATAGAGCAAAAGTTACAGAATAGAAAAAAGGACTTCAGCTTCCATTGTAATACACAATAAACCAGATTCCCTGTCTTGCACTCCTTTCTTAACTGATCCAACAGATTAATAGTTGTTTTACCAAAGAAATTCAAGTTCAGCATTTACTAACTCTATTTTGCTGGACTATTGACAACTGTTTTAACTGCACTCCTTGTTTTTGATTCAGACTCTCCTGAACAAAACACTGTGAGCTTTAGGAATAGAGACATAGTTTTTAACAGATGCATTACTTGGATATTTATGGTTCACTGTTTGATGGCTAGAGAATCAATGAGTGCAGCTATATTCTGACACAGACAACGAATCTCGGTGATGCTAAACGCAGACCAACCCTACCAAATGAAGAAATCAAATCTACAATCCTTAAGAAACCATCCAAGTCATCTTGGACTCCACAGCCATCAGCTCTGCTGATCTTTTGGTTTCCTCCCCTATGGTACTGAGAATGGTGAAGCTTCAATACACTTAGGCCCTCTCAGCTTACTGAACAGTGCAACCATACAACACACACTTATCAACAGAAAAAAAACAACCACTGCAAAAACGGTCCTGTACGCTGTAGCAGGGCCAAGTCTCTAGAATATTTTCTCATTAAAATATCAGGCAAGTGTTTTTTTGCTGGGAAAGAGAAAAAAAGAAAGCAAGATAAACAAAAAGAAAACTTGGAAAGTAAAAGGAAGGAAAAATTCAAGCAGACAATAAAGCAAGATACAAGAAGACATCACAGAAATGTCTACTCCAATGGGGTGGCTCTGGTGCTGTTACTACAAATTAGGATTCATCAGGGTTAAAACTTGTGCAGAGGTTTCCTACATTTATCATGCACGTACACAAGTAATTTTTCAGAACATCATTTGGAATGGGTGGCACTGATGTGACTAACTCCTCTAAAAACAGCTTTCAAATGATCAGTTGGAAATGTTGGCAGTCTCACCACCTACTCTTTTGCAAGCAATGAGACAAAGGTTAGTAAGCACAATATTTTACTCATTAGTGGAGAAACTATGCCACATAAACAATCTCAGGGGATGATTTTACTCTCTAGAACATGCTATTGATCCAGTTCGTCTCTAAAAATAAAAGGTCTGCTTCATTTTTGTCAAGATTAAGGATTACAACATTCGCACATACTTAGAAAAGGAGTAAAAAACCTTATGAGATGTATTTAAAACAGCATACACAGAGAAAATAGAACTTGGATGGCATGGTTAAAATAAAGAATACATGTATTTACAATATTGCATAAGTAATTTAACACAAACTTCCATTCCAAAACCAATCACATCAAAATAAAATAAAAAAATAGTAAACTCACGTTTTAATACCTATAAACTCTTAACATCTATCCAACATTTTCTTTATAAAAGCCTGTTTAAAATATTAAACTTTTGATTCACTCTAGCTTAAACAGAATCTAAAATGATTTGTTAAGTATTACTGATCGCTTAGTCTTTGTCTTAAGTTTCTAGATTTTCCATTTTCAAATTTCCTCTTCTTAAATGTTGGCACCCCTTCTGTCAGGTCTCCAAGGGAGGTGACTGTCTTCTCTTTAAATATCACTGTTTCCTCTTCTGGAACCTCTAGCACTGGGGGTGATACATTGTCATTCTCAGTATTTGGAAGCTCCAGGTCCACTTTTTCACTGGGAGAAGAGAGGAAAATGTAAAAGGGTTAATCCACATGGAGAAAACAACATGGTGTACTGCAGACAGCAACAGCTATTTTTATTTGACAAAGCAGCGGTGAGCTAGATGCAGTCTTCTAGTCATCATCATGACAGGCATCAAGAAAAAACCCATGTTCTTTGTTTCTTCTGTGTGGGCTGTCATAAAAAGTAACTAACACATCATTCTGTACAGAGCTTATAGCATGGCCCAAGCACTCATCGTGTAAACAGTCCTGCAAGAGATAACAGGGCTGCATGTCTGTAAATTTAGGAATATTAAAAGACTGTAGACAGTGAGTAGTAGCAGTGGTTCACTGCCAAAACACCATTGAGTCGTTCTCCTCAAGCGTCCATCCTGAAGGGACTGCATGACAGAAGAGAGACCCAGCTTACCAAATCAGCCAGTGACCCCAGGCTGGCAAAAGTGGCTTTGGAGGGCAGCATCACAGCTAATACTGATCCAAACAAACCAAAGACATCAACTAAAAATGACCTATCAGTTTTAAGGGGTCAGCAGCAAAACTGTGTTCCACAAGGATAACCTGTGGCACAAATGTATGATGGAGAAGAGCGGAAGAGTTGGCAGAAGGTTACCTAAATCACATGTCCATCAGGAGTCACACCAGCATGACACTGCTGCAGAGATATTGGCCAATCCACACAAGAATATTTTTGCTACTACCAAGTGTTAGTCTGATGTCAGCTCATGTACTATACCCAGTTTGAGGTGCCATGCTTGTAGGAAGACACGGATCTGCTCCAGCACCCAAACAGGAGCCACAAGAACGATGGCAAGTCAAGAAAATGCAATTGTTGCTGTATCCCAAAAATGTAAACCTCCTGGAAGTGGTTGGCACTGTGCCTAGACTGAATCTGAAGTAAATAACGAACAACGGCAGTTGTCTCATTGACACTCTGTTCATCTCAAGCCTATTAATGCACAGACTGATCTATCAGGCTCAGAGCTAAAAAGCACTCTCTACTACACAGCGCTTTCCAAAAACCCAAAAGAAGTTTTCAGCTCAGGAGTCAAGGAGCAGTTTAGCTGGTACAATACAGGAGCTGTAACATGAACATTATCATCTCCAAGGAAGTGCATTAGTGCTTAATTTAGTATGAACACTGTCAAAGATCTATCTGCTTAAGAATTCAGAACTAAAATGTTGGAGAACAGAGTAAGCATAAGGAAAAAGACTTTTCATTCTCCCAGACCTGTTTTTGCCAGACTCCTTGAGGGACCCACAACAAGAAGTTGACAATAAAAGAGTGTCTTTCTCAAGGAAAAAAAGAGAAGATCCACCTCAGGCATTATGCAGAAAAACAAAACAAGCGTTCTGATCAGAGGCGCTTCATGAAAACATCTGCAGTTCACTGGTCTGACATGGGAGAGAGAGAGATACAGAGATCATAGGAACTCCTGGGGCAGCTGAACCAGATTGTTGAAGAAGATGATGTTAAGCTTAGAGTAACAACATTTAAATATTTGATACTCAGCCTCTGAAAAACAATGCATGACTATGGTTCTTAAATCACTTCAATTTACTTTGTACTCATGGTGAACTTCTACACAAAAACCAAAACACCACCTCTGTCTGCAATGGAGAGCTATTAAAATAATTGCTGTGAAAAGAATTGTATTTGGGCAACATTTCCAATTAGTTGTGCTAATTCTGCCAGAATTCAGAAGAAAAAGGTACAGTTCTTGAAACCAACATTATGAAAATAATGATGGTAAAAAGATACTCACCCTGGTTCTTCTTCTTCTTCTTGTTCTTCCCCTACTTCCTTAAGTGCTTTCCATTTTCCATAAGGGTTGGTCTTGTTAGATCCATCACTAGAGGTTTCTTGGGAAGCTGATGTAGTCTCCTCTTTATCCACGGTTTCTTCTGACTTAACTTCTCGCCATTTCCCATAAGGGCTTAACTTTTTAGCTTTAGGAGATTTTTTCCCTTCCTCTGATTCTTCACCATTATCTCCTTTCCTCTAAAGAGGAAAAAACCCATCTTAAGCAAAAAAGCCTAAATAAAAACATAATGTAGCTTTATTTTACATCTTTTATTTGCTAGTATTATTATTATCTACTTATTATCTACTATTCATGCTTTGCAACCAAGAGTAACTTGAAACAAAAAACTCACATTGTGACAAAATCTACAAATTTTTCTTCTTGAGTTTTCATCACACAGATGAAAAAAACCCTTAAATGTTACCAAAAGTTAAAGCTGGAAAATCCCATCTACCGAGGCTGAAGTTAGGAAACTGACAAATCGACTTGAAAACAAAGCTTAGCATATTTCAAAATAAGGAGGAAAAAATTCACATGCAACTTTCTGTACATGCAGATGCACACACTTTATTGCTAATATCTGGTAGCAGTTTATAATGATACACAGTGATACAAAAATATGTATTTTACAATTAATATTTGTCTAGGAATACATTTTGTATTTAAACTCTTGCTGTTCTGAATTACCAGCTCCAGAAAAGCCATCTGACCCAACCAGAGACATTATCACACCCTTTATCTTAAGTTTCAAATTTATGTTTTAACTATATAATTGAAACAGATTTTGTACTATGTGCTGTCAATATTTTTTCTCAAATTGAAAAGGAAACTACAACTATGCCATTTTCTGTCCAAAGCATTCCCTGAAGGTCCATTGGCAGCACATTTACCAATGAAAGGCTGAAGTCATCCTCACACTGAAATCCAAACCATTTTGTGGATTATTTCAGAGAGATGACAGTGACCTTTCTCAGAGAACATCACATTCCTTGTAGAATTCAAGGTACTTCTGGTGAGTTGAAGGAAAGATCATGCATGTTCTATTCTGGAACAGTGCCACTAATGAGCCAAATAATTGAATGAAGATTAATTTTATTAAGAAGTGCAAAATTTTACTTTCAGTTACACCTTTTAATCTTGTTTCAGTGAGCCTACCACAAAACATAAAAGATACAATTATAACTTTCTAGTATAAGATCATAAAATAAATCTGAAGAAAACTTACCTTGAGGCTTGTTTCTGAACTCTCTGCTTCATTCTCACTATCTTCTGAGTCTGATTCAGATGCTGTGTCTGCAGGCTTGTCATGTTGACCCTTCTCATTTGAAACAAAACCATCCGGTTTCTCCCACGTGGATACTGTCCAAGACATTTGAACAACCACATTACTTATGCTTCTCATTTTGATCTGTTATTGCTTTGACAACATTACCTGTCTGAAGCAGTGCTGCCTTATGCAAAAACACAGCAAATAATTTAGCAAAAGGTTTTTGCCTTTGTTTGGTGCGTTTGTTTTAATAACCATAATCAGAAAGATAACATTTCTTTCCAGCAGAGACACAGTCATGACAGCTGAGCTCACTGTTGATAAAGCTTGTTTAATTAGCTCTTAGAAAAAGCATCACACACAGTGAACCATGACCCAACAAGATTGTGGTCCCTCTCATCCTTACACAGCACAGACAAATAAATTAATTGCCCTCTAGATGTGCCTATTTGATCTGAGCTGTTCATTGATTGCAAAGAAGGATAATGTAAAGAATGATAACTGCAAGCCGCAGGTCTCCAGGCAGATAAACGCCTTTCATGTGCTTTTTTGCTTGGCAATGTTAGGTCTCTAATTAAAAGAGCTCTCAAGCAAACAAGGAAATACAAACATCAATCCGAAAATACATGAAGGTATACACAGGATATGTACATACACATATATGCTCATTCTCACTTACAAAGTAGTATTCCAGTAAATATAATAAGAAGACATATTTAAATAAAAGTTGACTCAACGGTCTTAAAACAGGTTTTAGTAAGAATAAGGCCAAAATACACCAACTTTTAGTCTACAATTTTATATAAGTTTTCAGACGTAAAAAACCCTACTCTTTTTCCTAACTGCGAACAACACAACAGGTAAGTGCCTAGTCTCAAAGAAGTGAAGATACAAGAAGCTGGCAATGAATGACTTTGCATGAGCAGCAAAGTCTCTTACGGGCACTGCTGTCACCTGGGTTTAGATTAGCAACTGAGCAAGTTCACTTTCCCAGGTGCCCCATAGAGCCAGTGGAGCAGGTGCAGCCTCCCAAAGCACCACTCATAGCCCCAAGCCAGGAGCCATCAGACCCTTAAGTTATGTCTGACATGAGACACAACTATTGATATCAGTTAAAAATTTGTCTTGTATTCAGTGGCTGGCATTAGCGTTAACAGAACAGAGAAGAAATCTTCAAGAATTTCTAAGACACACACTTACAACTATATAAAAGTGAGGGATCAATTTGAAATCTCAAAAGCCAAAATTCTGACAAATGTGATGATTAAAAACACATTCTTCACAAGTCCATGAAATACTTAAAAGAACAGCAAACATAGGCATAAAATGTATCTGAACTTGGAAGGCAGCGTTTAAAAATATCTAACAACTCCTTTCCGTTTCAAAAGAAGAAATTGCAAATCATTTGGGCAGGGGAGTGGCCTGTTGAAAAACTGAAAGGTTTTGGATTGGGTTTTGGTTGGTTTCTTTTTTTTTTCTATTCTTGGTATCATTAGCAATGCCACTTCATATCCAACTGCAGAAGGAAAACTCATAGCCAGCATAAAAATCACTTGCCCTCCAGAGAGGCATCACTGACCTTAAAATTATTCAAACAGATTTAGAAAACAGATGCATTTCTGAGGGAGTTACCACGAAGTTACCCATGTAGGGAAAAAAAGGGGAAAAGAAGTAGGAGATAACTTCCTTATCAATGCTATGTCAGCAAGAGGAAAAGTTTAGGAGGTTCTTATTCAGTACTACATGCCCATCAAAACAAAATCCTACCCTCTTCTAATTTCAAAATCTAATTACAATATATACGTCGTAAAGAAGAATGTGTAGTTTAGAATTACAAGTTGAATGTCCAGAAGAACCTCTGAAGCACAAATGCATACACACTGACAACGCAGCTATAAGGCCAGTGCTGACTTAAACAACTATGTTATTTCAACTAAGACCACAGCTTAAAAGGTACAAAACTTAGTAAAAAATACAGTTATTTGCAAAACAAAAAAACTTCTCTGAAAACCCTCCTTACTGAAACAGAGCTTAACTGGACTCTCTCCTTACCTCCAGTTTGGGTGTTATAGTAATAGGTATGACCATCTTCAGTGACACCTTCTACCCACTCTGCTCCCTAGGGAAAAGATATAGGTCATGCAGAAAAGTTTTCGGGATCAGCCTAAATATCACTTATAAGCCTATTCAACCCCTGAGCATCTTTTTTCCATGATCATCTTACTGGTTTAAAGCATGAACCCGTAACATTGTTAGAAAGTATTCCCTTCGACTCAAATGAGATGGAATTCTATAACCTAACATACACAACTATTTTTCAAATAGTGGATAATTAGTATGAGGCTGTATAATAAATGTTGCCATACAGTTCAAATTACTATATAGGCTATTATTTTACATGTTTGGGTTTTTTTCAAAGTATTCCACCCTGAGGTTGTAATTTCCTATTTGTGTCACTGCCTTTAGTGGAGACTACTGAAAAAATTCTCAGAGAGATTCAGGTCTTCATGAGGGCTACAAAAAACCAATACTAATAAATTCTATCACAAGTTAAACATACACAAACAAATAAAAATTTATCCCAAAATAAAACATTACAACAAATAATTAGAGAATCAAACTTGGCATGCCAACAATTATACTTCTTTAGTAAAGCACCAATTTCAACAATGCACTGTTTCTCCCTACCGATTAATAAATAAACATGAAATGTGGCAGGACTTGCTGGTATATCTTTGTGAATACATTTTTTTTTCAGAATCGGCTACAGCTATATAATCAGTAATTACCTATGACCTAACATCTTCCTTAGGAAATGTGTTTTCATCCCCACTTACACACACAACTACTCCCCTGTCATTTACGTACCAATACTGCCAGCTCCGTGTTGGGCAACTTCACCATACATTATTTTGGCATTAATAAATGTGTGTATTTATACAGGGATATACAGACAGGCTTTTGCACGCCTATACATTTTCCTGATACTCTTATTAAAACTTTGGTTGTTGTTCTTATTAAAAAAAACAACCAAAGTTTTAATAAGAGTATGTGTGCTGTAAACACAAAAAAATCATACTGGTAGGTTCAGAGCAGGCAAAGGCAAGAAAGCTTTCAGAATCATGTTTCCTCAAGGTTTTGCCCTCAGAAGTTTCAGTGTGCTCCTTTTGACAAAAGAAGCAAAAGGAAAGTTTATTTTAAGTAGAAAGAGGATAAAAAACCCCAGTTTTAAGTATAACCTCTTTTTTTTTTTTTTAACAATTAAATCCTGAGCATTGTAGACCTGTTGGTTAGAGGTTTTCAGTAAACATACGACACTAGGCACACTGAGTACCCTATGTCATAAATGCTAACAAGCATGCTGTCAGTCTGTCTGGTCACAGGTAGTCTTCAACATGCCCCTTCATTACTCTGATCTCCCCGCCTCTTACAAAGTCTGAGCAGCAACCCAACGTGCTGCAAAACCAGAAGAGCCCCTGAATTTCAATCGCACGACATATTGCAAGCATGCCCTTTGATTTCTGGGCAGTAAGACCTTGTTAGAGATCTGGAATGCTCCCAATATCCTTAGCTCAGACTAAATAAGGGAGCAATCAAATGCTTGTTTTTAGCCATAGCAAAAATAACTCAAGTCAGAATGAAGTCACCGAGTAGGGTGAGGGAGGAATGGCAAAATACAGCTGTGTGGTGTTAGAGATACTGAGGGCTGAAGGTGTGTGCTTCTGATATGGCTAAGATGAGCTAACTTCGAATTGTTGCCAAGAAGGGAGTGCCTCCTCCCCCCCAATCTGCTCTCTCCACATTGGCAGTTTTTTCTGATTATTCAGAATGCTGATAGCAAGGAGGTAAGTCTCCAAAGCACTAACCTAAACTCTGATGCTTTCACTGCCTGAACTAGTTCACTGCCAGGGTAAATATGTACCAAGGACCATACAAGATTAGTTTCAGGACCACCTCTTTCAGTGGAAGGCTACAGTAAGAGTGGCTTTAAATATTGTTACGCTACGCCTTGACTGAAAAGATAAAATTGAAGTGCTGATTAACAAGTTGTGCAAACCCACAGGACAAGGGAATCAGAAAGCCAGAGTAGCACGTGATGTGATGACACAGGGCTACAAAATGTCAAACACTCTGAAAATACCAGATTTTTTTGAACTCTAGTGTAAAATCCAGCATTGGCAAACCAAACAAAACTGACATCAACTTATAGTGTACATATGACACCTATCTTGAAAACAGGAAAATGTAACATCACTTCACAGGAGTGTTGGAAAAATCCTGTTTTAATGCTGCCAAGCACAAAAATCTGGGAGTGGTATCACAGGAAAGCCCATTAATAATAATAATAATAAATCTTTCTGCCTTTGGACTCTTCTGCAAGCTTTTCTGTGCCTCAAATAAGAAAAATTAGGTAACATACTAAATTACTAATTTTGCTGAACAACTGCTTTCATATAAGTTCCATGATCATAAGAAACCCAGGAAAACCACAATTTATTATGCAATTGTATCGTAAGGCAAATATAAAAAATGGGCATTCTTTTCTTAAAACTACCTGACAATGCAATCTCAATGTTGCCTTAGATAAAAGGCAGCTTAACTACTTCAAACTTGTAATACTTAGTTTTTATGATTACATTTCATTCCAAAAAGGCTTAACAGAATTTATTCAGAATTTCACAAAGGCTTTCAATTTTATGGGTTGGAACATAAAAGAAGTATATTGTGCAGGAACCCAACCACCACTAATTACTTCTCTTCCCTTGACAGACAAATTAGCCAAATAGGATTTCTATAATAAAACTGCAGTTTATCATAAAAGATTCTACATACTCAAATTATGCTTTCCTAAGTTTACAAAGAACAAAAAATTAATCTTCTGCAATCAGAAGACTTGCAAATTGCTTAAATTATTTCTTTCAAGTGTTTACAAGGACAAAGAAAAATATGAATTATTTGATTACCGTTTGTGAGTTGCCTTGGAATCCTTTAGGTTTCTCCCACTGAGATTCTTAAAAAACAAAAACGTATTTTATCCATCATTCAATCCAGTTTATATTTAATAATCTTTCCTAAAAACAGATCTAAAGGATATGACTTTGCTGTGTGCACACATGTAAACAAATAATATACAGAAATACACCTCACTGGAATATGAATAATTCTTGATCAAACTATGGTATGAACAATAAATCAAAGTATCATAATTGCAGCTGGCTTTACTGGAGCTAACAACCCTCCAGCCTCTATAACTATACCTGATAGAGAGGTAGGATTTTTAGTTTAAAAAAAAAATTATGAACGATACACTAAATACTAATGTCAATCATAAAATTTATAAGGAACAGTTTGTAATGTTCTCATTATCATAAAAGAGGGTTGTTTTTATGTTCTAGAGTAGATCACAACACAGCTTCTCAAGAGAAACCAGTCAGATAAATCCTGCGAATGTGGAAAGAGACCATCAGTTTATTTCACATTCCTGATCACAAAGCTTCTTCAGGAAGAACACAGCTATCTTTGTATACTTAACCCCTGGCAGGCTAAACATTTTCAGAAAGTGTGGAATTACTGCATTCTTTCATTATTAATCAACAGCAAAACCAGCAAAAATTCTGGATGCCCAAGTCTAGAATGTTAAATACCAAAACTCCATCTAACTGTTCACAATAATCAGCATACTACTGAAAGAGCAGAGGAGTAAAGAAATGCAGACAGTCTTTTCTCACTTATATCCAATAATTACATCTGCATTTGCTCCTCAGTAGCTTTTACCTCCAGTTTTTGTGTTATAGTAGTATGTATAGCCTTCAGGAGATAATCCTTGCACCCATTCCTTGGTTTCCATTTTTGCTGGCATTGAGGCGTCCTGAGGTGTCTTTTTTTTCTTTTCTTTCTTTTCCTTCTTCTCTTTCTTCTCTTTCTTTACTTTAGTTTCCACTGTGTTACTCTGCGTTTTACTCTGTGTTGAACTGGAACCTATGTCATCTTAAAGAAAATAAAACCCTTTAAAAATCAGTACTATTCTGAACTTACATATTAGTCACTTCTGCACAATAGAATGTAGGAAACTTCGTTTGTATAAGTATTTTCATTAATGAGTGAAAATCCTTAATATTATAACAGGCACTTAAAAGACTATATGAAAAGAATCTTGCATTGTAGTGCTCCGATAGCATCATAACAGTCCAAATTTAAAATGATGAGTAATAAAGACAAAAATCATAAGGACCAATGAGCCCTAACTAAATAACAAAAGAGAGAGTAAAAGAGTTACCAAAAAACCCAGATTCTACAGGAGTCTGAAACTACAAACTTGTTTTTAAAGGATGACATGTCTTCAATGCACAGAACAAAGGTACTTGCTGAGCTGCAAGCTGATTAGGAGATTCTCATCTCCACTGTTTGACACCAGTGGGAACCCAGCCTCTCCTACTCATAGGAACTTTTGCCTCCAACTGGCAAAAGTGAAACCTGAAATTAATCAAAGGAAGCTGCACTGCTGATTCAAAGCATCAACTACAGCCTAATTTTCTGTTAGCGCATTGTTTAATTTTTCTACTCCAAGTTTGATTGTTCCATGGATCAGAGGATACCATAGCTATAAATATGCTGTACTGCAACTTCTACTACTGGCAATTTGCAGATTTTTTTTTTTTTTTTTTAACTGACCAACAGTCCTGGAGGCCTTCTCTCTCATTCCTAAACCTCATTTAAGACAAAACTTTCCTATTCAATATTCTTTCAATTCTGTCTTTAATGTTCTGGCAGCAACATGAACTACCTGGCTTAATTCCAAGCCTTTTCATATCCTCTTGATATGCTTTCATTGCAGCCTCCTCCATTGCTGCAAATTCTTTTGACATGTTTTCTTCTTCTTTTGCCTTTTCCAAGCTTTTCTTTTTAATCTAAAACAAACAAGAAAACCCCAAGAGAATAAATTAAACCAATCTGATAATGAAAGAGAGTAAAAATAAGCATTTGTGCAATTAAGACATTTGAGTTACCTCACTAATTCTTTTTGCCACATTTTCCTTATGATTCTTTCCTCTTTCATGAAACTCAATGCTCTTCAAAGTAAGAAAAAAACCAAGAAAAATAATATGTATTATTAAAACAGTCAATTTTAGTTAAACTTAAAATTTAGTTAGACTAATTCTAGTTGAACGAGCCTAAATGTAATCTGCTCTGAGAACACTTACAGCAAACACTACAGCTATAAAATGGCTATAGGAATATAGGAACACTGAAAAACACACAACAGAGAAATTATGAAAAATCAGTAACATTCATAAAATCTCGTAGTATATTTATAAGATTTAATTTTAAAAAAATAATACTATTTATCACACATGTTAGAGACAAGTAACAGGGAATCTGGATTCCCTCTTCATGCTATCCTTCCATGTATCATCACAATTTTTTTTTTCCTGTTCTCATGCAAACTTTTAAAAACCATATGGGTTATTTAGTGTTCCAAATATTAGCTACTGCCCTTAATTAGATTATGCTACACTTCACAAATATCTCAGGAACTTAAACTAGTCTGTGGGCCCAAAAATCTGAAAAAGAAAGAGAGAAAGAGGAAAAAGCAAAGTGGGAGAGTCAGATAACTAAGAATAACAGAACAGTCTGCAAGGCAAAAAGCTGCCAGAAAGACTGAAGCCAGTAGGAGCCCGAAAGAGTTCAGAAACTCCCGACAGGTACAACAGTGGAAGTCCTCATGGGGTTCTCACAAAATAAAATCTGTGCTCATTTAGGTATTCAGATGATAGATGCCTAAGCCTGACCTGGTAACCGTAAAATTTCTTAGCACAAACTGGTGTGCAAAGGATGCACATACTGGGATGACTCATCTCATTTAGAGACAGACTTTTTTAGTTACTCAAATCCCTCCCTTGACACATATTTCTCTTCACTTACTCCAAGAAGACACCTGCAGTTCATGCGATCTAATTAGGTATCTTACTGTAAGCCAGAGAAAGCTCAGCTCTAGGAGTACCCCTGGCATCCAGTCAGGAATGCAAAACATATTTCTAAGGAAGACACCAATGTGTCTAGTAGTCTGCAAAAGGCATCTGTAAGTCAGAAACACCTTTCTGTAACCCAGTCATGTTTCCGTGGGCTGTGTGAAATGAAAGACACCTGCTTTAAGAGCTCAGAGCCCTGGCTGTACGATGCCTACCACATACAAACAGTGCAGATGCCAGGTTTTGCTTTCTACTTCCACATGACAGCAAGGGAGAGGCACAGACAAAGTTTGAAGACAGACCAAATGTCAAGATACAGAACTTGAAGAATAAGCAGGGTCAGATATTTAGTCCTTATTTGTATTGCCAAGTAGAACAGCACACACCATCTTATATGTGGTATCTGGCTCTGATGTAATATATTTTAAGCACCACAGGTATTACAAAGGCATTTTTATAAGACAAATTGCATGCATCAACAGACTAGTATAAAAAGTGATGTTAAAAGCCTGTAATTCAAATTCCTAGTATTTCAAATAATGGACATAGTATGGTAGACCATCATACAGGTCTGTTGTCTGCTATCCAGCACTTGCAGTAATCGCAGAATTTTTTAGGCTGAGATTTCCAGTAATCGGCCCTGGGGAAAGAAAAACAAAGATGTATAATCTGAAACAATAACCAAAGGTTTTCATATATATTAATATATATCTTCAGAAACTAAATTTAGTCTTCTTTGGATGATTAAATACTAAGAGTTTGGTTTTCTTTTTCTTTTAAACAAAGTCTGGGGAGCCAGTAAGAGCAGCTGTATTAACAACTGTGTTTGATAAAGCACAGTTCAGTATTGGGATTTTGACCATCTGACCTCCAAAAACAGCAAAATTTTTACAACTGAGGCGGTGCTGTAAGAACCAGAAATACAAGACAAAGCAAGCCAGAGATAAACAAGCAGCTCTAGATACCCCATTTAAACATGGAACAGTCAGAAAAGCGCAATTTGCACTGTTTTTCATAAAAGTGCTGGATACTGCACACTGTGAACTCAGCAACACAAAGGTGCACTTCTGGACAACGCTGAGCTACCGTGCGGAATGAATCCCAGACCAGATTCTGACCTATGGGGTCACAGACATGGCAGTAAATTGTTTGGATGTTTCAGGGTAAAAATATAAGTATTTCTGAACCATGTAGTTAGATAAGTGAGGAAACTTGGGGAAACTCATCAGAGCTCAAAAGTTAGTATATTAAAGTATTTAAAAAAAAAAATCAACATACTCCAATGGATGCTTCTTCATCAAAAAACACATTCTAATGCCAGATGAGACTTGTGTAGAAGCAATTCTATTTCTCGCTTGCAGGAACAGACACAATGCTTTGGTTCAACAGAACACATTTTAGCAACAGACTTCTATGTTTTTAAGTTGAAATGAGAAAGAATGAGGACAAAATAAATTAAGAAAATATTCAAGATTACACTAGGAACGTCAGAAAAATCGAATCTTAGCCTTTTGTCTGAAAACCAATGTACAAAGTTCAAGGAAATACTTTCTGACATTCTTATTCAATAAAACCAAACTTCTCCCATGCACAACAATAGCACTCTCAATCTTTATGATACGTGTGAGCACATCTTTAATTACAAAACCAGACTTGATCAACTCAACTCCTACAATTTAAGCAGTATATTTATCAAAATATACTCTCCTACCAGTGCTTCACATAAAAATACAATTACCAAGGGATTATTTAAAAGTGCATGTACCAAGGAAGTACTTCGCAAAAATGTATCAACCTATAAGCAATAGTGTGTTAGCAATGCACAGCTTTTCAAGCAATTTCCTGGAAATCTAGAAAGAAGCAGCTGGGCTTTCCTCGATTTAAACAGAAATCCGCTCATCCCTAAATGGTGTACTGTATGATTACTTAGTCACACATTTAATTAAAAGGGTGTTTTTGAGACTTACAACACAACATACTAGGGGCAAAGCCTGAGAAACCGAATGCTCTGGCTGAAAAACCAGCTGAGTGGGAGGGAGAAATTCAAAGCTCAGAAATACCTCAACATCCTTTTTCCTACTTGAGCCATAAATTGCTTCTAAATCCTTTGACATCATCTACAATAAATTTCCAGCTAAATGCAGGGTTAACCTTCCTAAGGCAATGGACCAATTTTGACAGAAAACATAAACTAGAAAAAAGCCTCACTGCATGTTTTGGATGTGCAAGAACCTCTGCTTTCTTCCAATTTTAACCTACACAGGAGGCTCTTTCTCTTCAACAGAGTCAAATGTAAGTGCTAAAATTAAGACTGTACAGCTGCACCCACCACAAGTCAAGACCTGAGAATTTGACAAGCTGTATTTTCACAGCTCTATTTTTCACCAGTTTCTTTCCTAAATGCTACTGGACACCACATGTGTTGCAAACCACTGTAGCTATACATAGAGTAATCACTCTGGAGAACCCGAGGGCACACCTGTGGCTTCAGTACAAATCAACAGACCTTGATAAAGTCTTTTAGCTTCATCTCCTTTTGGTTTTGATAAAAACTGGAGCTGGCTCTCTATTGTTACATATAAAATAAATGTAAATGGTACTGTGAGCAGATATCCTAGGAACCTTAAATCCTGCATTTCATGATTAAGGAAATTAATTGTGCAACTTAGGATCTCAAGTCTGTGACTTATGAGCATGAAGAATCTTATACACCAAATAATTCTCTTAAAGATTTTCTACTTCGGTTCACACCACCGCAAAAAAAAAAAAAAGCAAGCTCAGCTGAAATATCAATCAAATAACATCTGTCATTGTAACAACAGCAGACCCTGCAAAGCCCCAGTGGTGCGGCAATGAGAGCAAGCCAAAGAGGAATATGTGGAAAGGAGCAGCAACTGAAGTGAACCCCCACCTTATTGAGATGCTACAAGTGCTTCATGGGCTCCAGTCACAATCCAGATACATGACAATTTTTTAAGTCTGTGATTGTTTTATCAGTCTGACAAATGTAGGCTTGAGAGTGGGTGCTCTTAAAGTGGTACAGAAGTTTTTTTTATACTTGAATAATTCTGCACAAGTCATGGGAAACAGAGTTATTTTATAGTCATTGCAGTAAAAAGGGTACAGTTTTTAAGACTCCTTGTTTTCTGCCAGAAGTAAAGTTAAGGCTGATTCTTGTCTTCAGCTCTACAGCTGGGCCAGCCTCCTAAGGAGTAGAAAGCTGGCCAGCTAGCCAGCACCAGTACATCTACCTTTCTTCTTTCACTAAAACAAAGAGACAGTCTACAGTACATCACGTCTACCTTGCCCAGATTTGCAAGGCTGAGGTTCAGCACTGCCACAGTTCCCCAGGCGTGGCCCCCAAAAGAGAGCTTGGTGACATGGACTGAGATGTGTGTGCCAGTTTAACTCCTGGGAAGGGTTCTGACCAAGTCTCTTTGCAGCCCAACTTTCCAGAGCTGGCTAAGCAAGTCAGCTTGGCAGCCTGCTACCAGGGAACAGCGCAGCACCGATACAGATGGGTACTGAGCAACTTCTGGACAAACTGCTGTAGACTCAGCCAGAGTTGGAAATCCCATACTAACTTGCAACAAAGTTGTGCCTCCTCAAGGACAGCGATTTTCTTTCAACTTTTACTCGTCACATAACTCAGAAGCAGAATGTACAACAGCTTAGGGGGCTAAGGGGAAAGGAGGGAAAAAGAAGAAATGAACAAACTGCGGTTTTGAAACTAATGAAATGACAAAGTGCTGCAAACAGCAGAGTGCAAATTACATCAACATTAAAACCTTTTTTTAGATTTCTGAAATTAATCTAAAACATCGGAGTAAACAAGAACACAAGAAAGAACAAGTAGCAACTCTGCATTAATACTGCCTGCCCCATCTGCCCTTCCAAAGATATGAAAATGATGAAACTCAGAGAGAAGGCGCTGAAACTCAGGTATTTATACTCTGCACAACTGATTTCTTGAGCCAGGAGAATCACGCAGCCTACATTGCAGTGACACATCCCAGCACAGGAACCACGTGTTTGGGAGCACATAAAGGGGACAGGTTCTGTCAACCACGTTCAGGAAGTAACCTGCAGAGTAACTCAAGTTCTGTAGTCCAGCACCCTGAACCCTCGATCTGCAAGTTGCTTCTCCTCACAAGTTACTGTACTATTAATGTTTCAACAGGTGGTGCAAACAGCTTTCCTCGAGTAGGGAAGCTCAAAAACCCCCATATAGTAGCTATCTTGAGCTGAGACAGCTTTGCCAAACTTTACTTGGAGATTGGGCTGGGGGATTTTGTTTCTACCATGTACTGAAATTAAGGG